>JASFAX010000812.1:0-55717 GCA_030737875.1 Allium sativum | reverse complement strand
CTCTGATACCACGTGTAATACCCCACGTCCATTAATGTCACTCACAAAGGGAATGCATTAACTTCCATGGAGGTTTTAAGTGAATATAGAACAGTAAAATTACAACAAGACAGATATAAAATAGTACTTGGAAATTCAAAAACTTTATTTCATTGTAGCAGAAGTCAAAACATGTTTGATTACATCATAACACCATATTCAATGTCAAGTACAATATCTATCTTGATAAAACAAGTACATAATCCCATTACATGAATAGCCATTAAAAAGAAAGATAACAAGCTGGACTTTACTTCAGCAGTCCAAGCTTTCCAGAAGATAAGCGATCCAACTAGACTCCACTAGAACTTGGCCCAACCTGCGGACCTGAAGGGAGAAAAAGGATGGAAAAGAGGGGGTCAGACATAAAGTCTGGTGAATATGATAATTCTACAATACTATTACCAAAATAACTGGACTAAGGCATAAGCTGGAAACAAGAAAATGTCTATGAAGAGCAGATTAAGGACATAGACAATCGCTAAAGGCAACGTTATAGGCGCTCCTAAATACTAAAGGATAAACACTATACTGCACCACACCAGTCACCCTAAAGATTCATCCCACTTAGCTTCACTTAGAAACTTTCCCAATGGCTTTACGTACCCCTAGCTGACTACATAGGTGCCGCCTGCCCCTATCTCCACTAGGTGTACCCTACTTCCCATTATTCAATCGGCTCCCTAACTCGTAGATACCCGTGCTGGCCCCACAGTGGGGTGTATCACTCCCCTAAAGTGGCAACCTGATACAACGGACATGCACGGCTTATACCTACACGATGCAACAACGTCTTACCTACCAGCCCGGGTCCACACACGCATATGAAACCCGTTGGACTTGCGTTGCCACCGCTCCCTGTTTTGGCCTCTTATAGTCAAACCCAGTATGCGTGTCCCGTCCTCGACTTGGGTCGAGCCCACAAAGATACGTTTTGGGATACTGGTTGAAATGGGCCCCCACTATTTACCACAAGCATTCCACCTAAGCTTGTCCCCATTAGTCCATCCCACTTAACCCACTTAGTCATGTTCATTTACATGTGTGTTTGGTTAAGTCTAATCGTATTTCAAATGCCTCTAAAGGCAACCACCAGATTCCTCATGCCACCCAAGGCACCTACTTAACCCCCATGTCCCACCTTACATGATTATCTGGTTAAGTATTTCTTAGTTCATTAAGGCCATAACCTCATAAAGACCTCTCACATTAGACTGGCATTTATGGCAGCTGGATTTGCCGGGCGGGTCCGGGCAGTCTTACACCATAAAAGAGTCTAACCTCGTGTCTTTACAACTGTTATGCTTTAGTTTGGGCCTAGGACCTCTCACATTGGGCCGACATTTGTGACTACTGGATTTGCTGGGCGGGTCCGGGCAGGTTTACATCACAAACGGGTCCAACCTCGTGTCCTAAGCATTGATTATTAATAATAATCCACTTTCCCCCAATTTTAATAATTCCCTACTTGAATTATTAATTACTTCCAATTTTTAACAATGTCCATAATTGACTCAATTATGGACATTCATTCATGGTATGCAACATCTTACAAAATTGCACCCAATTTATTAATTCCTAATATTACCCCTACCCCACGTTTGAACGTTTATTCGCAAAATATATGTTAGACTCGAATAGCCTAACTCATAGCATAAAAGAGATTATCATAATAACAACATGTATATGTGACCAAATGAATCATAATAAGGGGTGAAACTTGCATATGTCCAACTTGCATAGATTATACATGTCATGGATCTAAAGGTGTCAACTTGTTCAAAATTCACCTAATATGATCTCAATCAATTTTCATAAACTTACATATGAACATGTGTGAATCAACATCATCTAATTTTTTAACAACATGGTTTTATATGGGTACACCTAACTCAATAGGCAAATTCCCATAATCAAGTATTATTTAATTATAGTTTCAAGTTTATGGGTACACCTAACCTAATAGGCAAATTCCCATAAACAAGATCCATTTAAATTAAGAAAAAAAAAACATAACTTTAAGCATGATCCAACAACATCATGATTTTTCAACATAATATAGCATGATTTATAACATGGCATAGTATGATAGTATAACATAGCTTGACATGATTCTCTACACAGCACGACATAGCATAAGAGAATTTACAACATAGCATGACATAGCATATATAATTTACATCATACGACAACATAATAACATAATAAGAGATCCACAATATATAGAATTTACAATTACAAATTACATCACTTTCTTGTGATCCATTCATAACTGAGTCAAATTAGTTTGTAATAGTCTTGTGAGAATCATCATACTCACCAACAAAAGAAAAGAATTAGAGAAAGAGAGATCTTTTGATTTGATTTGTGTAGATTTAGTTGTAGATGATTAGGCTTCCTCTTCTTAGTTTGTGACGGCTATGCTGAACTCCATGGCAGCAGCATGACGGTAGCTTCTCTAATTTTATAAGTGATTTAGGTCTAGGGTCTACCCACTTATTTATAGATTTTAGAATTCATTTAGGCCATTAGATTTAACCTAGAAATAACCGCAGCCGTTCAGACAAGATGGGGTTTATCTTGTTGACTCAGCAATGAGTCAGAAGTGACTTAGCAAACACTCAGCAAATTAATAAACTTCTATTCATGTTTGCATTAACTGCCCATATATATATATATATATATATATATATATATTCTACAATGTACACATTAGATACATCCCCCCCTTTTACACACTTATTATTGTTTTTATATACATATTAGATACATCCCCTCTCTTACACACTTATTAATATTTTTATATTCATATTAGATACATCCCCTCTCTTACACACTTATTAATATTTTTATATTCATATTAGATACATCCCCTCTCTTACACACTTATTAATATTTTTATATTCATATTAGATACATCCCCTCTCTTACACACTTATTAATATTTTTATATTCCTATTAGATACATCCCCTCTCTTACACACTTATTAATATTTTAGCAACTTTAGTGTTAATAGAAAATTCGGGGTGTTACAGTGGGGGTGTCTTGCCAAAGTGGAAATTCCAAAACCGAAAAAGGTTAAAATAGGACCAAAGACTATAGATTGCATATTCATTGGATATGCTCATAATAGTAGTGCATAACGATTTTTGGTGTACAAATCTGAAATTGATGACATTCATGAAAACACCATTATCGAGTCTCGAAATGCAAGATTTTTTGAGCACATTTATCCTCTAAAACCCTCTATTGAAACAAGTGTTCAAAAGAGGCCAAGAGATCCAGATACTCCTGTGGATAATGCTGATCAAAATAAAATGAATGATGAAACTGAGATAGAGGAACCGAGAAGGAGCAAGTGACAAAGGACCACTAAATCCTTTGAACCGGATTTCTATGCATATATGATAGAAAATGAACCTCTAACTTACCAACAAGCAATGTCATCTCCTGATGCTCCTTATTGGAAAGAAGCCGTCAATAGTGAAATAGAATCCATTCTACAAAACCATACATGGGAACTAGTGGATCTCCCGAAAGGATCAAAACCACTAGGATATAAATGGATATTTAAGAAGAAACTAAAGGCTGACGGCTCAATAGACAAGTATAAAGCAAGACTTGTAATAAAAGGATTCAGATAGAAGCAAGATCTGGATTACTTTGATACATACTCTCCAGTTACCAGAATAACATCAATTAGGATGCTTATTGCAATCGCATCTATATTGAATTTGGAAATACACCAAATGGATGTGAAAACTGCGTTTTTGAACGGTGAACTGGAAGAGGAAATATATATGCAGCAACCAGAAGGGTTTCTAAGCCTAGGAAATGAAAATAAGGTGTGCAAGTTAGTGAAATCTCTTTATGGCCTTAAACAAGCACCAAAACAATGGCATGAGAAATTTGATGAAGCAATGTTATCAAATGGATTCAAAATAAATGAATCAGATAAATGCGTCTATATAAAATGTATAGATGTTGGATATGTCATTGTTTGTCTCTACGTTGATGATTTACTAATCCTAGGAAGTAATAAGGTCATAATAAAGTCTACGATGGACATGCTATCCTCTAGATTTGATATAAAGGACCTAGGAGTGGCCGATGTAATTTTGGGTGTAAAAATTATAAAGACACCACAGGGATATTCGTTATCTCAGTCACATTACATTGCTAAAATTCTTGAAAAATTCAAGCAGTATAATGTAACTGCTGCAAAATCACCAGTAGATATGAACCAAAATTGGGTAAAGAACACTGGTGATGGTATCTATCAGCTTGAATACTCTCGTATACTGGGAAGTATTATGTATGTCATGAATTGCACTAGGCCTGATATTGCGTACGCTGTAAGCAAGCTAAGTAGATATACAAGCAATCCTGATAAAAATCATTGAAAAGCAATAATCAGAGTTCTAGGATATCTAAAGTATACACAAAACTATGTGTTGCAATATGATAAGTATCCTTCAGTAATAGAAGGATATAGTGACGCCAATTGGATAACGGGCTCAAATGACACAAAATCCACAAGTGGATATGTGTTTACATTAGGAAATGGAGCAATTTCGTGGAAATCATCCAAGCAGACTTGCATAGCAAGGTCAACAATGGAATCTGAGTTCATTGCTCTGGATAAAGCCGCGGAAGAAGCAGATTGGCTTAGGGGGTTTTTAGAGGACATTCCAAATTGGGAAAAACCAGTACCTCCAATATGTATACATTGTGATAGTCAATCTGCTATAGGAAGGGCGAATAGTACATTGTATAATGGTAAATTGAGACATATTCGTCGTAGGCATAAAACTATAAGACAACTTCTTTCTAATGGAGTTATCACTATAGACTATGTAAGGTCAAAGGATAACATTGCAGATCCACTAACTAAAGGCTTGCCTAGAGAGAAAGTTCAAACCTTATCGATGGGAATGGGTTTAAGACCTATGATCTAAAAGTTTTTCTAAACGGAAACCCCACCTAGTTGACTGGAGATCCCAAGATCTAGGTTCAAAGGGACAACTAAGTTTATAGATAAACTTAATGGCACTGTTAAAATACAGACCATTCCTATGATAAGTCAGTGCACAACCCGTCGGAGAATTGGATAAGCTTAGCTTTTAATGATGTCTATACTGTGGTGTTATAAAAGACCCAAGTGGTGTATTACGGGATACTCTTTATAGAATCACCTACGTGAGTGTGAAGGCGCCGCTTCAAAAAGAATTGTAAGGTTGAATTCTTTAAACACTCATGAGACCAAGGGGTTTAGAAACACTTAACATGTGTTATCTTTATATACTTACACAAAAGGCTTACAGTTCAAAGACAATCTAGTCCACTGATTCGCCAGTAGGTTATAACGATAAACACTAGGAAAAGTTCAAGGCCATTGTGCTACTTTTACCGATACGTTAAATGTTTCACAAAATTTAAGAACAAAAAGAAATCTCTCATTCATGTCGGGGATTGTTGGAAATAAATGAGAAGATTGGGAAGAAGAGGTTGAGTGGTATTGGAGAAATATAAGTCCCACATTGTGTGTGATTTGTGATTATGTCTCCTTATATACCAAAGCCCAATATGCTATTTCAAAACAAAAGAAATAAGCACATGAAGCATTGAGTGAATGGGGATATGTAGGCATTAGGCCTTCATAATAAATATAAAAATGTCATAGATAGGGCCTTGGGCCTTGGGGCTCTTGGGGTCTCCTGATTTCCGTGGGCTGCTAACCCGTTCGGCCTTGTTGCGGTGGGACGGATCTGTTTGAATGGAGCGGATGCGCCCGTTTCCTTTCGGCTCGTGGGCTTGCGCAGCGAACAGGTGCGCCCGTTTCCTTTCGGGCTCAACCGACGCGCCCGCGTCCGTACGGACGGTCACATCTGCTCAGAAGACATCCCCTGGCCACTATATAAAGCCTTCATGACAGAACAATAAAATCACCGAAAAATTCCTTTCTTTCTGCTCTGCAAAACTGTTCTTATTTACTGCACTCTTGAGTTCGTGTTGCTCTGCACTTGAAAGCGCTTCAAATTGTAGAGATCGGTCCATTTTATCTTGGGAGACAATTGCTCGATAACCTTCAGCGCCAGTGAGGGAGCAATATTGTTTCAAAGAAACAGATTTACTCTGGACTCGGACAATACTGAAAGGTACTCTTCTTCTTTTTCTGTTTTGCAACAGTCCTGCTCTGTTGCAATTCCGGTCGCGCTTTTCGCCGTTACTAATTCTGAAACAATTCAAATTAGTAACGCTTCTTGACGTGACAATTGGATAGTGACAATTTATTGATTGCTATCAGATTCGTATTGCATTTGCATTGTTACGAATAACATAGAATTCATCTTTCTTGTCGATGTCTTTGTTCTCACTTCTTTGCTCACTGTCATTTGCATAATCTTCTTCAACATTTGGACTTTGCACACAAATGGTTAAATAATTTTTACATCACCATTATTAACTGTATACAATTTAAATGCATAATATTATGCACACAATTTAACTGCATACAATTTAAATGCACACAAATGGTTAAACATTTAAAAACACGGTAAAAACAATAAAACAGAGAAAACAGCGAAAAAGTGCAGTTAAATTCATAATATTATGCACATATATGAATTTTATTACATACATATGTGTATGTATTCCCGTTTTTTCATTTGCGTTGACTTACTTGCATATATTGTTGTAATTATTGCATAATTCTTGCATACAGATATGCAATAATGCATAACAGTCTGCCACTTTCATATATTAATGTAGCAATTCTGGTGTAAAACAGTTAATTGCACATTTACATGCAACAATTGTGATTAAGTGCATACATTTATTCATGAACATGCTGATAGTTTTTTAACCAACGTTTCAAATTCAACATAAAACGATAGAACGAAATATTTTGGCAACTAAAACCATTGTTCCAAACAAATTTGCATGAATATTAGTATTCGATCATACAATTATGCAACAATTCCAAGTTAATCCATATTTTAATATAAAATATGGCTCAATTATCAGACGTATGATAGAAAAATAAGAAAATTAAAATTTTACCTACTTTCTCTCCAAATCGATGAACTTTGTGATCAAATTAGGAATTATTTTAAGCTTCTTCACTCGATCGACATACACCAAGTGAAAATCGACTGAAAGATTTCAATTTTTTTCTTTAAGTGTTTGCCCTACTTGTGCGCCGCCATCAGTGAATAGATTTTTTGTTGAACGATGGATTTTAGGGTTGAATGATTAAATGATACGAATCTTTTTACGATGGTTATGATACTGCGGAGGGGTAATAAAGGAATTATTTCAGCGACATTTCAAAAATAGGGATGTATTTCACATTCTTTTTATCAGCAGGTTTTTTTTTATATTTTGAAAGTAAATAGGGACCTGTAAAAAACACACCCTTAAAATATTCACTTAGAGCCCTAAAAATTCGACGGATGGATTAAATCATTTTCTATTTGTAAATATTTGGTGAATCATGTGTAGTCAACAATATAAAAAAAATATTATTTTATCATTTTTGTTGAATTGAAATAGAATTGTCAATTCAATATAAAAATATCATTTTGGTCATTTTTGTTGAATTGAATTAATTGGTCGATTCAGTTAAAAATATCATTTTGTTCATATTTGTTGAATGGAATTAGTTTGCCAATACAATTAAAAATATCATCTTGTCATGTTTGTTGAATTGAAATAGAATTGTCAATTCAATAAGATTATCATTTTGTTTATATTGTTGAATTGAAATAGAATTGTCAATTCAATTAAAAGTATCATTTTTGTTATATAATTGAATTGAATTAGAATTTTCAATTCAATAAAAACATCACCTTGATTATGTTGTTGAAATGAGTTAGAACTTCCAATTCAATATAGAATACATCACCTTTTGTGTTGATTGATAAAATCATCACCTTTGTTGTTGTTTGATGGTCGTAGAAAAAGATTACATTTTTGTTTTGCAAATTTAAATGCAAATAAATATCCTAATAAAAAGTTATATTTTTATTTGCATTCTTTGATGCAAATAAAACATTGAAATAAAAAGTTATATTTTTATTTGCATTCTTTTATGCAAATAAAACATTGAAATAAAAAGTTATATTTTTATTTGCATTCTTTGATGCAAATACAACATTAAAATAAAAAAAGTTGCATTTTTGTTTGCAATTTTAGATGACAATAAAACATTAAAATAAAAATTGCATTTTTGTTTGCAATTTTAGATGCAAACAAAACATTAAAATGAAAGTTGCATTTTTGTTTGCAATTTAGATGCAAACAAAAACAGTAAAATGAAGGTTACATTTTTGTTTGTGTTTTAGTTACAAACAAAAACATTAAAATAAAAGTTGCATTTTTGTTTGCAATTTTAGATGCAAACAAAACATTAAAATAAAAGTTGCATTTTTGTTTGCAATTTAGATGCAAACAAAAACAGTAAAATGAAGGTTACATTTTTGTTTGTGTTTTAGTTACAAACAAAAACAATAAAATAAAAGTTGCATTTTTGTTTGCAATTTTAGATGCAAACAAAACATTAAAATAAAAGTTGCATTTTTTTTTGTAATTTTAGATGCAAACAAAACATTAAAATAAAAAAAGTTGCAATTTTGTTTGCAATTTTAGATGCAAACAAAACATTAAAAAAAAATTGCATTTTTGTTTGAAATTTTAGATGCAAACAAAACATTAAAATAGAAGTTGCATTTTTGTTTGCAATTTTAGATGCAAACAAAACATTAAAAATGAAAGTTGCATTTTTGTTTGCAATTTAGATGCAAACAAAAACAGTAAAATGAAGGTTACATTTTTGTATGTGTTTTAGTTACAAACAAAAACATTAAAATGAAAGTTGCATTTTTGTTTGTAATTTAGATGCAAACAAAAACAGTAAAATGAAGGTTACATTTTTGTTTGTGTTTTAGTTACAAACGAAAACATTAAAATGAAAGTTAAATTTTTGTTGCATTTTTGTTGTGAATAAAAATATTGATTTAAAAGTTGTATTTTTATTTGCATTCGTTGATACAAATAAAACATGAATTAAAAGTTGCATTTTTACTTTTAAATTAGAAGTTACTGTTTATTTACATTTTAGATGTAAATAAAAGGATAGGACTAAAAGTACCATTTTTATTTTTAAATTAGAGACAATACAAAGATAGGATTTAAAAGTTACATTTTAGTTACATGTTAGTTGTAGCAAAATTGATTAGAATTGAAGTATTATTTTTATTGTCATTTTAGTGACAATAAAAAGAGCAGAATTTAATGTATCATTTTTATTGTCATTTTAGAGACAATAAAAAGAATAGATTTAAAATGACACATTTTTATCATAAGTTTAGATGCAATAAAAATAGTAGGATTAAAATCCATGTTGTTAGTATCAATTGGTTTCAACCAAAAAGGAGTTATCATTAGGAAAATATATTTCTAAGGTAATTTAATTACCATTGGAATCAGTCATTAAAACATGATTTATTTCAAATCATCATTTTCATCATGTTAGTAGAATTATGGAAATCATATATAGACCGTATTTGGCTTTTATGTGATGTTTGAAAGTAGTTGAAATCGCCAACGATTTATATTTGTATATATATAAATTAAAATTAAAATTAAAACGAATCACGCGCGGTAGTTCATGTTTCGGCAATCGTAACTTCAAATGATTATACCGTAGGATCCAACCGTCGAATTTTCCCAAAACTGGAACCGTTAGGACCGCTTTGGGAAGATCTTTCCATCGATATGAATTTTGTTAAAATCCAAAGGTTAGATTTCAAGATATGTGTAAATCAAATTTTGGTAAAAACAGCGCCAGGGCCGCCCATCGACCTGAAGCGTCGTTAAATAGATTTGGCTATATATATATATATATATATATATATATATATAGCGATTAATCGTTATTAAATACCACTATCAATATGAAATGATTTTAAAATATATATATACGAGGATCATTTGAAAAGGCCGAGTTAAAACTCATTTCAAATGATCATAAGACGATTAAAATTGAAGATCTTAAAGACGACGATTGAAGACCAACGATCTTCACATCAAAAGGATAACTACTGATGCCTGGCATTGGCTAGCTACCAATAAAGGGTTAAAGTGATAGTTGTCTAGACGTACTTGTTGATCGTCCGGATACGCGAGCACCTAGGTGACTCCGGATTCGTTCAAACCCAGAACGGACTTGTAAATGGATGTGTGTCCGACATTAAATTTCACGTCGTGTAATTAAATTGATATCTATTAATATATTTCTGAGGTGGCGGAGAATTTATTCTCTTGCTAAACACCCTTCTTTGGGACGCACGAGCTCGAAGGTTATATATTGGTAGTTATCGATCGCATGGTATGGACTGTCAATGTGACATGCCAAGATGCAATTGATCGAGGCTTTTGTTGAAAAGCAGAGCCTTGTGGATGATGATCAAAGCATAGCCTATTTAGGCATAGCTTTGTGTATTACGTTACCTCGCGAGCCTCACACCCTGGTAGAGTCAAAAACGGGACAAGGGAACGCAGGGAGTGCACATGTTTCTTTCAAACTAGAGGTGGTGTTTGGGTTTTTACAAGGCCCGACATTTTTACTTATGTGGTTGATGGAATGAGGCGCCTCGTATTTTTATTGGTCGCCAATGGCCAATTTATAAGTCCAATAGGATCGGGAAGCGTGTGTTCAGGCATAACTAATCCACTAAAGTATTTGTGGATCGGCCCTGCTGTATCCAAGGATTCGCCAGTGTCTGGATCCTGAGACATTGCTAGAGGGTCTCGAATCGATTAGGAGATCGTCCCTAGTCTTGACTCATGATGGAAACCAACCTCCAATACGACATTACGGTCATGATTGTAAACTTATATATGGCGACATAGTATATGGTAGCTATGCCGTCTAGGATTTATACATTTACTTTGAAGTATTTTGCAACATATTAGACACTAATAATATTAAAAATATTATTTTCTATGTATCAAGCATTCTTGATCATTATAAGGTAAACTCTATCCTCCGTTTGTGTTGCATTGTGTGATGGGACTTGAGTCTTATAAGGATTTCATTTTCTAAAAAGCATTGCGTTATTTTTGACTTAAAATTTATAAAACTTATGCATTGGCAATCCAATGGAGTAAACCCGTTCCGCATTAGCGGCGTAGTCCAGTGATTAGCCATATTATTCGTTTAGTAAGATTTATCATACCAATCCCATGACTGACTCGTAGTTTGTTTCATTTTGCAAACTCGGATGCCTTCTTTCCACACGGGCAGCCAATTGACAAGTTTCAGGAAGGGATGTTTTCTGGACTAGAGCTTGCTGATGAAGATGATGCAGGATCTTTTTTTTATCTTTTTATTTTTCTTCTTGAGATATTGAAACAACATTGGATATTGATGTATTTTGGGAGATTGAGACTTTATTTCTTTCCTTATTTTTAGACATCTATTTTGCTAAGTGTATCTTATACTGCGTACTCTGATGTTCTGTGATGGTGGTTGTGATGACATTTCCATTTCCACTGCAATGATTTATATGTATCTGTGACCTGTTATTGTTTTAATTATGTTATGCTCCTACATTATCCTTACTTTCGTTGCACGGAAGTTTGGGTCGTCACATTGCATGCATATTCATGTATATACATTGAACAGGTCACAGCAAGGAGGCTAGAGCAGAGGAATAAAATTGTATGCCCGACAAATAAGTACATGTTTACTAATTTATTGGGTTTGGATGATTTTATGAGCCGATGGGCTAGCCGCTTGGCTTTTCTTTTTCTTTTTGAGATGAGACGGCCTGTGTGGCGGCTTGGGGATTTTCGCGGTGCTCCCGTATAGGGGAGGTTATGGCGATTTTTTTTCGAAAATTTAGGGTGTTAGCCAAATTTTTGAAAAATTTGAAAAGTTCTTAGAAACTGAAAAGTTGAAGAACTTAAGCTATAATGAAAATAATGAAAGTTGAGTTGATTAGTTAAACGACTTTCAGCTCCGTTCCTTTTCGGGGACGAAAAGATTTTAAGTGGGGGAGATTGTAACAGCCCGGAAAATCTGAACCAATTTAAAATTTTTATTTTGGCAATTTTAAAGAATTTTGAATATTTAAAATGAATTATTTTAAATAATAATGACGAGAAATTTATTTTGAATAGAATAAGAACGTATATATTTATTTGAATCGAAGTTAGAATATAAATATTTTATTTTAATTATAAAAGGAATTGAAAATGGCGCGGTAGTTCGAAAATTCGATTTCAAATTTCAAATGAATGTACAGGATTCAAAATAAACCGGATTTTTTTTGAAACAAAATATATTAGAATCTGTTTGAAAATATCTTTCCAATGAATCCGAAAAATTGAAATTTCATAGCGGGAATAAAAAGTTATGTCCAATTGAAAATTTAGAATAGTCGCTATGGAATATATAGCCCTTAAAAATGAAAATTTTGGAAACGACCTCCGTTTTCAACGAAACCACTTTTGTTGGATCCGGGATGTCAAGTTATTGCTAGATTCCAATGTTCATAATTTTCTGAATCAATATGTGAGTGTGGCGAAGGAAAACGTGTTTTGACAGTTTCAGTCAATTTGGATCGACCAGAAAATGGCTATTTTTCAAACGGTCTCCAAATTTGACGAAATTAGTTTTGTTAGAACCGTATCGTCAATATGAAGCTAGAAAATATTTTTCGGGAATTTTTAGAGTCCGTATGTGACCCCAGTAAATTGAAATGTACGTTCAAAAATCAATATAAAGATTTATATTTTGATTTTGACGGAAACTGATCAAAATAGCTAGGTTGGCTTGCGATACATATCCCATTGTGTTCGGAATGGGGGTAATTAGCTAGGGATGACAGTCGGTGGGCTCGATTCCGAGTTCAAAAGAAAAAGTTACTTTTTGGATTTAAAATAAATTAAATATATATATATATATATATTATTATGATCAGTCAAAGCCCTTTATCTCTCCTCCTCCTTTTTACTTCTCAGTCAAACCCGCTACTTCAAAAGAAAAAAAAATGATGGGGGGAGGAACCGCCGCCGCGCGTCTCCATATAGCGATAGGATAAAAATACGATTTTTACATATGAAGTGACGATATAAAAATTTGATTTTTATCATATATGTAGCAAAGTAAAATTACGATTTTTATTGTTTGAATGGTTAAATAAAAATGTGATTTTTATCCATATAGGGACATAATTTACGATCATCTTTTAAGGAGTTTTCGTGTATTAAGTTTGATTTTGAGGACCTAAACCTAATATTCATTTTAAAAATCATATCTTTACTAATAATAATTTGGAAGCACATACTTTTAGTCTGACCGTGAAGTTCCAAAATTACCTACAATCATCTTTTAAAAGGAATTTTTGTGTATTAATATGCAATTATATCGAAAAGTTGCATAAATATCTATGAAAAATTGTGCAACTTTTTTGATTAATAATTGCGGAAATTTCCGCAACCTGTTTATGTATAATTGCAGAAATTTCCACAATTTCTTATTAAATAATTGCGGTAATTTCCTCAGATTGTTTATATAACAAGTGTGTAATCCGTGCGTTGCGCACGATAATGTTGTTAACAATAACAATTATTTTTTTATTTATTGTTAAATTAACATACTATATACAACTTTTTCAAACGTAATTCTGGTATATTTATTACAAACTAAAATGATATTCAACTATCGCTATCTGCATATATTTGTAGCTATTAATGTCTTAACCGAGAAAAAATCCTAATAATATATATGTGAATAATTTATGTTATGTGAAATATAATTATTATATGTATGAGTGAACAAATAACTTTATCAGTCTTGTTGTATAGTAATTTGTAAGTACATTCAACTCTCATTTATGTAAAAATATATAAACGAAGGAATGAGTGTTAAATAATTTAAGTTACTTATATATTTTATAATCAACACAACTAATTCAATTAAAAAGTTGAGTGCAAAAGAAATTTAAAAAACAAAGAAAAGTTCTATATGTATTTGTAACTGAGAGGAGCTTTTATTTATTACTTAGTTTAAGTTTTTAAATAATTTTATCTTTGTAGTCAACCATACTTTTCATGTTATTGTAAGGATTATACTTACAATTGTGATGATTGCAAAATATTATTATGTAGCGCCAAGATTAATTGTGACACAACACCAAAATAGCCATTTTGAAACGGTAATAAAATATTACTAAAAATTTTAGAAACACTTTTTAGGGGTTGCAGATTTTTGAAACGCTTAGCAGGTGTTTCTGTTTGATAATCTGCAACACTCAATGAGTGTTTCAAGTTGATAATCTGCAACACTCAACGAGTGTTTCAAGTTCATAATCTGCAACACTAGGTGAGTGTTTCAGTTTGATAATCTACAATACTATGAGTGTTTCAAGTTCATAACCTGCAACACTCGGTGAGTGTTTCAGTTTGATAATCTGCAACACTCGATGAGTGTTTCAAGTTCATAATCTGCAACACTCAATGAGTGTTTCAACCATAAACAAGCAATTGATACTTCAGTAACCATAACCATAAATTTGCAATAGAAAAAGTAATATAATCAAATCTTAATTGCCAAAACAGCAAATCAATCAGTCTCAAGACAATATGAATACTACAGATTCAATGCATGTGAATACAACAAATAATGGTGACGCATATAGCATTAACAGAGAAGTTGAATCGTTTTTAATGGAAAAGAGAGTTCAAGCTAAGCTGGTCAATATTAATACACAACAAAGAGTTACCAAGTGATGTCTGCTATTAAAAAAAGGGCCTAATGCTAATCTAGTAAGTTCAAGCATTTTGAAAAAAAACATAAAGATATAGCCAATGATTCAATAGATAACCAAATGCCTCTAGGCTCTGAACAGGTAACAGTAATCAAATGATAATTTATGCACCTGCAAATCAAACAAATAATAAAAAGTTAGAATGACAATAAACACACAAACTGTCAATATAATTAGGATCTATCAGCACATAAATATAAACTGTCAATATAATTAGGATTTATCAGTACATAAACACACAAACTCTCAATATAATTAGGATCTATCAGCACATAAACACACAAACTGTCAGTACATGAAAACAGACTATCGATACATGAGCAAAACTGTTAATAATACATAGAAAACCATACCATAAACTCAAATGAATACATGGAACTTAAATGAATAAAGGAAACCAAACATTGCATTTATTTCCCATATATTTTCAGCCAAATTTGCAGGTTAAGATAACTTTTAATACCTTATCCTCCCTTGTAACTTTACAAACTGTCAGACTGTGATTCTTAAAGCTACATACTTCTGTGCTCTGAACCATCGTTTCTTATTTGTGGTATATATGCTGGTTTCTTATTTGTGGTATATTTGCAGCTGACAGTATTAAATGCTTCCAACTTAGGATATAAGATCACTGAAGGCAGATTTTTAATTCTGCCTTTTAAAAGAAACATGGTAAAACATCCAAATTTTAAGTCATTATAGAGATGAGCTTTCAGTTACTTTTTAAAACAACAAAACAAGAACGTCATTACTTAGACGAGGCAGAAGTTACTCTAGTTTCAGAATTACCTGTGCTAGAACTGATTTTATTTCTCTTAGACCATCTATTTTTAGTTTTAACCTGATTGATCATATCCACCCATGTAGGGTTATCGATAACTCCTTCAGAATCTATCACCTGAAATGTAAAATTTTCGTCATCGTGCTTACTCCGACGAGTGATTTGAAGACTAGTGCTGCCGGTAACAGGTAATTCAGAAATACTATTAACCGGTTTGGGGTCAGAATTACTTCTGTGCGAAATTTTCACCATTATCTGTATTAACAATATCTGAGTACAATTTTGAGCACAAGCAGTAGGCGCATTCACATTTTCCTTTATTGCAACATCCACTTAAACTGGACATGAAAACGCAGCGTCGGCCGCTTTACTTCAATCCAGTTCTGTACTTAAAAGCCTAAATAATAAGTTGAAGGCTACTTGTTATTTGCACTAGTTATTTTATGCATGACTCTAAACTGAGAAACTTTAGTTGGTTGATTAATTTGTTTTGCTCATTTCT
Organism: Allium sativum; assembly: GCA_030737875.1. Classification (NCBI taxonomy): domain Eukaryota; kingdom Viridiplantae; phylum Streptophyta; class Magnoliopsida; order Asparagales; family Amaryllidaceae; genus Allium; species Allium sativum. Next base: position 39,557 of record JASFAX010000812.1, on the reverse strand, counting down.
CACTGACATTCATATGCAAACTTGTCTCTTGTTTTCCATTGTGACCACCATTTTACTTTGAGTATCTACTTACATGGAATCAGACTCCAGTTCTCTTTGTCCATCAAGTTAAAAGTTAATTCTCACTGATTTTTTGCAGTTTTGTTTTTTACTGTTGAAAAAGCTTCATGGAAATTAATTGGCAAACAGTACAATGCATTCTTAAGGTTATATATGGATATCTAAAGTATGAACAACTTCATGTATATTTTACAGGAATTGTACTAATACTTAGTCATATAGGAAAAAGGTTCTGTCAAGTTACCCAACCTGGTGCAGCAACTCAAAACTATCAAAATCGATGCTCTTTCTTATCTCTTAGAATTCTTTAGGATAGTCATATTAAAATTTTCAATTAAGTTGATAACTTGGTTTTACTAATCCCTTTACAATTCTCATACCAGATGTTGTTTCTACTACAGTTGAAATCATTGATTTTATAAGCTATTTGCCTCAAAAAAGGTTTAAAAGAATTGTGAAATAGTTGTAAACTAGCCATGACAGTCTGTTGTTTTACTATACCATCCTTAAGTATATATACCTCAAATTTTTCTGCAGATATGAAGGAATAATAAGCTTGGATTATTTTCTGATTACAGACGCACTATTTTTTTTGAATGTGTAAATCTGTTTTCTATAATAGACGTATAACAGCTGCTAAACTTTCCCTATTATTACAAACAAAATTCGTAAATGATTGAGCATCCTCCTATTCATTAATATAACAGCTGCTGAACTATTCCTATCGTTTTATTTCACCATTTTATTTTGAGTATCTACTTGAATGGAATCAGACTCCAGTACATTAATATAGAGATGACAGATGAGCTATCAGTTATTCTTTAAAACTAAATAAATTTGTCTCCACCTATTCATTATTCTTCAGAATGTATCAATCCTCTCTTTCTCTCTCTCTTTACATTCATAATCCATCACAACCGTAGGAGGAGCAAACCTCAGAATCTCTCTGAATCTCTCTGACAATACTAAACATTATTCTTCATCATGTATCAATCCTCTCTCACTTTACACTCTATTCTCCTAATTACATATAATTCTTTTAACACAAAGACATTTCTCTCGGTTACTCGGTTACTCTCGTACCTTGTGTAGTGTTAGGCACAGCAGAGCAATATGTGGAGAGATAGATAAAAGATTTAATTTTTTTTTTCTTTGATGCTTGATTGATTACATGAGATACAACTTGTCTTTTATAATATAATGCGTTCTCTGGAATATTCCAAATAATGCCTTATCTAGATTTATCTAATTATGTCATATATAGAAATAAATTATTCCCTACATTAATACAAAAGCATATTTGTCAATGCATTTAATTGTTGCCTAATAAAATTACAAATTAACTTTTAACACTCCTCCTTAATTCGTAATTTTTAATTACTTCTTGAATTTTTCAAACTTCTCCAATGTGACTGCTTTAGTGAGGAAATCCGCTGGCTGGTCTTTTGTGCTTTGGTAGAAATAAAGAAATCATCCACAATTTCTTTTTCTTTTCTTCTTTTTTGTCATTGTCATAGTCTTCGATGCAGTTTCACAAATCTTTGTTGCGGTGCTCCATTCATCTTGCTTTCTTTCATCACCATGCGATACTTCAAAAATTTGCTTGTGCTTCAAATCTCCACCAAGCTCTTCAATTTCTTCTTGTTCCATGTGTTCTTTGCTATCATCTACTTTGATTCTGCACTTCTCATTATTTGAGTCATCTTCGCTTACTTTATTTTCTTCAACTTCTTTCTTTTTATGATTTACACATTTTCTTTCTTCTTTCAATTCTTCCTTTTTGACTCCTTAATTTTCGGCAATATTATCACATCTTTCTCCTTTTCAGCAATTTTCTTTTCTTCTTTCACGTCACTCAATTTGCCTTCTTCTTTTATTTCTTTAATCTACACATCTTCTTTGCTTGCATCTTCAAATAACTGCGGTTCACAAGACAAAAGAACAACATTGCTTGAGTCATAAATATCTTGTAAAGAACGCACATTTCGAATAGAAGAGTCCAAGTCTTAATATTCATTTTCATCATTTGAGCCGTAACAAGGAGCAGTATCTACATGGATACTTTGCTGAGATCGGACAGGTTGTGAGCTATTATTTTGAGTTCTTTTAGGCTTCATAGAATTTGATTTTTGGTAGCCATCATGATCCCACTGCCATGCTGCCATTTCATCAAAGACAACATCTCTTGAAACAATGAGTTGATCATTTTTGGGGTTTAATAGCCGATATCCCTTCGACTCTTCGCTGTAACCAACAAAGACACATTTCTCTCCTTTCTTCTCAAATTTAACTTTGTTTGGGCTCTGGTTCAATGCATACGCTACACTTCCAAATACTTTCATGTGATCTACTTTGGGCTTTCTTTTATGCCAGGCTTCAAATGGTGTCATATTTCTAACAGCTTTAGTTGGCGAACGATTCAATATATAGACAGCCGTGTTAACAGCTTCAGCCCATAACTTCTTTGGCATGGATTTTCCTTCCAGCATACTTCGAGCCATTTCAACAATTGTTTGATTTTTCCTTCTGCGACACCGTTTTGCGGCGGTGTATATCGCACAGTAAGCTGCCTTGCAATCCCTTCGTTCTTGCAATGATTCATGAACTCGCTGTAAATAAACTCTCCTCCACGATCAGTTCGAAGAGTTTTTATTAAATGTCCACTTTGACGTTCTACAAGAGCTTTGAACTGTAGGAAACTTGAGAAAGCTTCTGATTTTTCACTTAAAAAATAAATCCACATCATACGAGTATAATCATCAACAAAAAGAATGAAATATCTCTTGTTATTTAGTGAAGGAGTCCTTGTAGGACCAAAAATATCAGCATGTATCAACTCCAAAGGAGCTTTTGCTCGCCATGAAGTTTTCGGAAAAGGAAATCTATGCATTTTGCTAAAAATACAACCTTCACACACCTTATTTTCTTTCATGATGATAGGAAGGCCAATAACCATATTCTTTGATTTCAGCAAATGCAACCCCTTGTTGCTTAAGTGGCCATATCTCAAATGTCATAAATGAGACACATTAGAATTTTCAGATTTGAATGCATGATTCTCATTTAGAGACATAAATAGACGGAAAATTTTATTTGGAGTCATGTCAATATTTGCCACTGTTAAATTACTTTTCTTATCAATGATCTTGTAAGAATTATTATCAAAATTCACCACATAACATTTTTGAACAAGTTATCCAACACTTAAGAGATTTTGTGCTAAATTTGGCACGTAAAGCACATCATAGATAGGTTTTTTTTACCTTTTTTAGTGTGGACTGCAATGGTTCCCTTTCCTTCAACTTTTTGTGCCTTTCCATCTTCAAGCTTTATCTCTGATGAAAAATCTGCATCAAGTTCAACAAAAATGTCTTTGTTGACGGTCATGTGGTTGCTGCAACCACTGTCAATATACCAAGCATCTTGTGATTCGTTTTCAGCAGATAAACAAGAGTAGAAAACCTACTCTTCATTTTCTTCACTTGTAAAATTTGCTTTGTCCTTCTCTTTTTTATTTTGATATCAACAATCTCTTTGGGAATGATTAGGAATTCGACATCTCGTGCATTTGAAGTGACAATTTTCAGAATTATGATTTGATTTATTGCAAATAATGCAATAAGTGGCAGAATTACCTTGAATTTTCTGTTGTTCTCGTCGTTGTTCTCCTTTTCCTTGATAATTTCTTTCATTGCCCTTTCTTTGATTTTGATTTTGCTTTTGAAATGAGCCCTTCTTTGAGTTGTAATAACTTCGTTTCTTTTCTGAAAAACTGAGGGTGGATTGGAATGCTTGCTCCAATGAATTTGCTGATGTTCTATTAATTCTTTGTTCATGAGCTTGAAGTGAACTCATTAGCTCATATGTTGACATCTTGCCAAGGTCCTTTGATTCCTCTATTGCAGCGACGCAATGATCGAACTTTGGAGGAAGACATCTCAATATCTTCTCTACCACCTTCTTTTCTTGAATGTTATCTCCAAGGCATTGAATTTGATTTACAATTTCAGAGACTCTGGAGAAGAAATCTCTGATATTTTCAGATTCCTTCATTTGCAGGTTGTCAAAATCTCTCCATAAAGATTGAAGTTTAATGGAGATAACTTTGTCATTGCCTCGAAATTCTTTTTGCAAAACTTCCCATGCATCCTTTGCTTTTCTTTTATTGAAAATTCTTGGATAGATAGATTTACTCACTCCTTGTTTGATATACCTAAGTGCAGTTGCATCTTTCTTTTGATTTTCTTTGTACAACTTCTCTTGTGCAACTGTCCATCTTGTGGAATCTCCATCTTCAGGTGGCTCCGGATAATCTTTTTCGATGACATCCCATAAATCATGAGAGATGAAGAAGTCCATCATCTCACTGCTCCAACAATCATAATGCTCGCCTTCGAATATTGGCACTTCACTTGGAGAGTACTTGAACATTGTAGGGACTGCTGCCATTGTTTTTGAGTGACTGATTAATGAAGTTGACAAGGCATTCGTAGCAGAGGCATATATATTGGATCTTTTTATCCATTTTATCAATTATTTTAAAAAAACTTACTATGCATTTACATGACTTTTAATACTATTTAAGAACATAGACCACTTTCTCTCAGCAGGAAAAAATAATAGTTCGCTTTGATGCTGTTTGGAAAAGTGCCAGTAAATTTAATAAAAATCATATTACTTTAGCCCTATTTTTAAAACAACGATGCATTTGTTAAAAGAAAAAAAATGTATTGATGTTATTTCAAATAGCTTTCACAACAATTTTTCAATAAGATTTTCCTTTTCTGTTTCTTTATTAACATTATTTCCGATAATTAGGTATAAATAAGTAGTTTTGATGACGTTATGAAGTATACATTATCTACATTATTTATATTCTACTGGTCAATGCAGTCTTGCATAAATGGTTGAGCAATATGTTCTACTAGTCAAATTCATATGATTTTCTTCTAACATTCATATTATTTTAGTTAAAAAAATCAAATAAAAATTAACGCTTGCCCACAAATCAGAGTTCCTACCCTAAATGCATGGTCAGAGCTATGAATTTCCTTATTTTCCATATATAAATATAAGGAAATGACAGTTTTTTGTGATATCGAGCAATCCTATTGGAAAGGACTTTAATTAGTAATCCTTCCAAAACACAAACTGTGGTGACCAATATTGATCGGGTAGTCGGCGATCTTGCTAAATGAACACTTTGAAACTGACAGATCAATGTTTTAATTCTTGAGTTCATGGTTCCTATAAGAATTCACCAAGGTTGAATGAAAGTCAATAATTAATGCATTTCTTAATATTCAAAATTAAAAATGATAGCAGTCATAATTAAAATCCAAAGTGAAACTTGCTATAAGGTAAATAATCTTCATGAAAAATTAAAATACTGCATGATTTACAGCTAAATATGCTAGCACGTGGACAGTTAGATCCAAATTTATATATATTTCTATAGGACTTGCAAAGGGTCTAGAGATTCCTCGTGATTGTAAAGAAGACGAACAACAACATTGAACACAGGCATTTGCCATCTTTTGGATTTCAATACAAGTCCAATAACCGCACCAACACTGAAATAATTATGAAGAGAAAATGGAAGGAAACATAATACAAAAATGAAAATAAGTAACTTACTACATATAAGCACTGTTTCAACCAATCACTACACAATACTGGTTTGCTGCCTCGAAATCTTCTAACTTCCTTAAAACCATGCACAGAAGAAATTATTAAAAAAGACAATGGTTAGTTGAATGTGGTTGAATGCATTTGCACTAACTATGTCATTGTCTTCATTGGTGGATCTTGTAAATACAAAATATAAAATCATACCAGGCTAAGAAAATGATAAGATAAAGTCCTGAAATAGTTATGCAGCAGGAGTAGTGTCACATTACATTATATAGCCAACTTATGGGAAGGAGTGAACTAACATTAAAATTCTTTGACAACTTGTAAATTGCCCAGAAGTTGAACTGATATATCTTTGGCAATAAATATTTATAGAACAAACGATGGGAGCAACGTACAAAGTTATCAATATAAACAAGGGCAACTGTATCCCAATTCAGGGCAAATACCTACAGTCCTTGGTAGTACCGAAACCAAAAGATTTAGAAACTTACATCATTTGCATAAGGAGCACCATCAATTCCAATGACACCAACATCTTCAAAGCCTGATGCTGAATTTCCAAACACATTCAACTTGCTGTCCAAGTTTATTTATACTCGTTAAGTCCATCCTTGTTTTGTGTTTTTAAATGATACTAACAGTAGTAAGAAGTCCAATATATCTGAATGCAAGCTCATTTAGTACAAAAAATATAATTGCATACCAGGAATGAGCTCCACTCTGATCGACAAATCACCATTGCGAACATCATCCACAGCCAAAATGTTCCATACATGCTACACAATCCCACATCTCGGCCCCTCAAAAACTCATTGTTGGAAATTTTATCAATTATTTAAAATATGAAATAAGTTTATGATGCCTCCTATTTGTGAATAGTCCCACATCATGGAATTATAAGAAAGATGCAAGTATTTATACTTGTTTCTAAGAAGTCATATTGGGGCCTTGGGCTCCCAATGCATGCTTTGTTGTGAGGAGGGAGACCATGCATCATGACCACCACACACGCGCGCGCGACCGTCTAACCCGACCCGACTCGGTTTGGGATTGGGCCTGCAGAATGGGAATCTGCAAGGAAACCCAAAAAGACAGCAAAAGTCAGCCCAAAAGAATGACTCTGGACAGTTGTTTCTATGTTACAACTGTGGAAAACCAGGTCATATGGCACGAAAGTGTTGGAACAAGCCTAGCTCTGTACCACAGACTAACTTGACCGAGGAGGAGCCTCTTATGGCTATGATTACTGAAATTCACCTTGTTGGTGGATCAGAGGGTTGGTGGGTAGACACTAGTGCTTCTCGCCATGTCTACTATGATCGTGCTATGTTTTCCACATACACGGCTGCTGATGATCAGAAAGTGTTGCTGCGAGATTCTCACACCACTAAAGTTGCAGGGATTGAAAATGTTGAGATCAAGTTTGCCTCTGGAAAGACTATGATCCTCAAAGATGTTTTGCATACTCCAGAGATGAGAAAGAATCTGGTGTCTAGCTATCTCCTTAATAAGGCAGGGTTTACTCAATTTATTGGGGCTGATTTGTATACCATAGTGTATAAGGGAAACTTTGTAGGAAAGGGTTATGCTTGTGAGGGAATGTTAAAATTAAATGTTGAATCTAATAAAGTGAATAATTCTGCTTATATGTTGTGTGATTTTAATATTTGGCACTCTAGATTATGTCATGTTAATAAACGGATAATTCATAACATGAGCACTCTAGATATGATACCTAAGATAGCAGAATCTGAATCTGATAAATGTGAATTCTGTACACAAGCAAAAATCACAAAGAAACCTCATAAATCTGTTGATAGAGATTCTGAACCCTTAGACTTGATTCATTATGACATATGTGAACTTGATGGCACATTGACTAGACATGGACATCGTTATTTTATCACTTTTATCAATGATTGTTCTGATTTCACATATGTTTATCTTATGAAAAATAAAAGTGATGCTTTTGACATATTTAAAACATTCAAAAATGAGATTGAGAATCAAAAAAATAGGAAAATCAAGAGATTTCGAAGTGATAGAGGAATAGAATATGATTCTAATTCAGTTCCGGACTTCTATAAATTACATGGTATTGTACATGAGAGAACTGCACCCTATTCACCTGAAATGAACGGTAAAGCTGAAAGAAAAAAAATAGGACTTTTATCGAATTAGTAGTTGTCATCCTACTAAATTCTGGTGCAGCAAAACATTGGTGGGGGGATATTTTATTGACTGTATGTTATGTTCTAAATAGAATCCTTAAATCTAAGAATAAAATTTCACCTTATGAAATTTTAAAGAATCATAAACCCAATGTCTCATACTTTAGAACTTGGGGTTGTCTAGCATATGTTCGCATTCCAGACCCTAAGAGAATAAAATTGGCAAGTAGAGCATATGAATGTGTATTTGTAGGCTATGCTACTAATAGCAAAGCAAATCGATTTTATGATATAAATGCACATAACATAATTGAATCAAATGATGCCGATTTTTATGAAACTAAATTTCCTTTTAAATTAAGGACTAGTGGGGGCATATCAAGTACGCCTATTAGAACAGAATTTAATAAAAGTTCTGAAGCAGAACATAGAAGAAGTAAAAGAGCAAGAACCGTAAAAGATTTTGGTTCGGATTTTAGCGCTTTTACTATAGAGGAGGATCCCTCAAACCTCCAAGAGGCCTTATCTTCTTTAGATGCCGATTTCTGGCGAGAGGCTATAAATGATGAGATGGATTCTCTTGAATCCAATAAGACTTGGCATTTGGCAGATTTACCCCCTGGTTGTAAATTTATAGGCTGTAAATGGGTACTTAAAAAGAAACTAAAACCTGATAGTACTATAATTAAATACAAAGCACGACTAGTAGCTAAAGGTTTTAGACAAAAAGAAAATATAGATTTCTTCGATACTTTTTCACCTGTAACTAGAATAACATCCATTCGAGTATTAATCTCACTTGCTTTCATTCATAATTTACTAATACACCAAATGGATGTTAAAACCGCTTTTTTGAACGGTGAATTAGACGAAGAAATTTATATGGACCAGCCTGAAGGATTTGTAGTACATGGTCAAGAACATAAAGTATGCAAATTAGATAAATCATTATATGGTTTAAAACAAGCACCTAAACAATGACATGAAAAATTTGATAACTTAATCATTTCAAATGGTTTTAAAGTTAATGAAAGTGACAAATGCATTTATTATAAATTTGAGAATGACATTTGCACTATTATATGCCTTTATGTAGATGACCTACTCATCTTTGGGTCAAACATTCATGCCATAAATTCAGTCAAATCCTTATTAAGTGCCAATTTTGACATGAAAGATCTAGGTGAGGCGAGTGTAATCCTTGGTATTAAAATTACTAGGTCAGAAAAGGGAATTTCTTTGGATCAATCCATTACATTGAGAAGATACTAAAGAAATATAATTACTTTGACTGTAAACCTGCATGTACACCATACGATCCAAGTGTAAAGTTATATAAGAACATTGGTGAAGGTGTAAGACAGTCTGATTATGCGAGCATCATTGGCAGCCTTCGGTATGCCACTGATTGTACTAGACCCGACATTGCCCATGTCGTGGGATTATTGTGCAGGTTTACCAGTAGACCTAGTATAGAGCACTGGCATGCTATTGAAAGGGTCACGAGATACCTTAAACGAACTATGAACCTTGGATTACATTATGAAAAGTTTCCAGCTGTACTTGAAGGATTCTCATATGCAGACTGGAATACTTTATCAGATGATTTTAAAGCGACCAGTGGCTATATATTTAACATTGCTGGAGGAGCTGTTTCTTGGAAATCCTAGAAACAGACTATTTTGGCTCAGTCCACTGTGGAGTCTGAGATGATAGCACTAGCTAAAGCTAGTGAAGAAGCAGAGTATTTGAGAAATCTGCTAGCAGAGATTCCCTTATGGGGAAAACCGATACCGGCTGTATTGATACATTGCGATAGTACCGCGGCTATTGCAAAAGTTCAGAACCGTTATTATAATGGTAAGAGACGACAAATACATCGTAAGCACAACACGGTTAGAGAGCTAATCTCTACAGGTACCGTTAGAGTAGGTTACGTACGTAGCGAAGAAAATTTGGCAGATCTTTTGACAAAAGGACTGTCCAGAGAGGAAGTCCATAATTCTTCTAAAAGAATGGGACTATTGCCCTTAGATTGTTGAGTCACGCACAATGGTAACCCGACCTAAATGACTGGAGATCCCAAGAAATAGGTTCAATGGGTAAAAACAAGTTGTGTAGTGATAGAAGTTGAACATGCTATATAATAAACTAAGAAGCATGTATTCCTGAAGTGATAAAGGATGAGTTAATAGAAACTCTTAATGAGATCTAAACTCTATTTGGAGTGGAGTACCTACCTTCTGGAGTACTCTTGATAGACTCACCTATGTGAATGTGGAAATATGGCCGTTTCCTATGGAGTTTTGGGCAAAACTTCTAGAGCGTTCACTAAACTGGGATAGACGTGTATGGCTATAAATGCACGGGCTTAATTGATTGCACTACAGAAAAGATTGTGTGTGGTTTGATGTCAGGAATAGAGTTCAAGACTACATGTCACTCAAGTAAAAACTGAATCTTATTCACTATGCAAAGGTTCAAGTCGGATGACACCTTTGTTTATGCACAGTATTATGTTTTTAGAAACTGCTCGATAATATTTTAAAAAATTCAAGTGGGGGATTGTTGGAAATTTTACGAATTATTTAAAATATGAAATAAGTTTATGATGCCTCCTATTTGTGAATAGTCCCACATCATGGGATTAAAAGAAAGATGCAAGTATTTATACTTGTTTCTAAGAAGTCATATTGGGGCCATGGGCTCCCAATGCATGCTTTGTTGTGAGGAGGGAGACCATGCATCATGACCACCACACACGAGCGCGCGACCGACCGACCGACTCGACTCGACCCGACCCGGCCCAGCTCGGCTCGGCTCGGTTTGGTTCGGTTTGGGATTGGGCTTGGGCCTTGGGCCTTGGCTATGTGGTGTAGACACTTATATTTTTGGTCCAGAAAACACTGCATTTTTCGAACCAGTTTTTAAATACGGAAAATATTTCTGAGTCGACTTTTATATGAAGCGGTAAATTTTTGACCAAGTATTTCGCAGATCCTATTTTCCTCCGCTGACCAGTATTTTCCTTCAGCCCTAATCCCGTCTATATATTATCTTCAGTTGTAGATGAGATTGGTACAGAAAAAATTTCTCTTCCTTCGCCATAAAAAAATAAAAATATTCTTTCAGAAATTTTCGAGCAGTTAAATTCGAAAGTGCAAATCTGCACTGATTTATTGTGCAAAGAAAACCAGTTATTCATTTTACAGAGGCTGTTTTATCCTAGAGACGGCGGCGGAAGTACGAAATGGTTTTGCACCACCGACCAGATCGCCGAATCGTCTTCAAGAAAGCGACAAAGTACGTGACTCAGCCATTGTTTCCCAACACTCATGAAACCCACATTTTAGCTGGAACGAGTTATTCACCAGGACACCATCCACCTACCTCGTTCAGTCGCAATCAATATTACAAATTAAACAGAGGACAAAACTTATCCTAGAGAAGCTTACCTCATTTACTTATGGACTGAGGTCATGTTTCTCATCTCCACTTAGTTGAGTATAACATTTTACTATTAAAGTGAACATTTACTATAGGTTTTAGCCCGAAAGCAATTATGGCATATTATTCTAAACTCAAAAGCGCTTCAGCATAACCAAACATCTAAAACTGTACTATTCAATACACCTTTAAGTGATAACTTTTTTGGAATAATATCTTATGATTATACTAAGAAGGGTTTTATTTGTCATTAATTAGTATAAAGGCACTGATACAAGTCTTCTTAGGATCTTATGATTGAACAAAGAGTAAAACTGCTTCCATAATAATTTGAGAAGTAACCATTAAAAGTGGTTTTGTGCACTTTTAAATCAACTTTATTTTACTACTAATTAAAAAAAAATGTTAATTTTATAATCCTAACAAAAGTTCCTCTAAGCGATATTTGTACTTTTAGTAAACTTATAAACCAGTCAAAAGACATGTTGGAAATGGATGAATTAAGTTGTTGGAGTTTAAGGTGCTTAAGGCCAAGACTAATGCAAGGTTACATGATAGCTTTATAAGGTCAAATAAAAGCACAAGAGAAATCGCCCAATAATGAAAAAATATTTATATAACCAAAAATGTAGTACCTCCTCAATATGTTGTTTAAGGTGATTAAACCTTTCTTTAGAGAATGCTCGGAATGTGCCAGCTACAGAAATGCAATCTGGGATGACATTGAACGTGGCACCTCCTTGAAATTAGTTATAGTTACCAGAACTTTATACTGTGGATGGAATAATGCAGAGCCAGAGAAGGACAGGCATGAAAAGCTTTTTCCACCAGGACATGACTGGCTTCTGCCTGACTGCATCCTGCAGTTGTATGCTTGCAAGGAAATTTGGAGTATTGCAGATGTGAGTTGTATGACTCGGTAGAAACCAATGAAAATGTGTACTAAAATACAATCATTTGACAAAAAGTTATGCTTAAAAATGTGACTGGTACATACGAAAATTTCACCGATGTTCGCATAACCTTTCAGTATGAGGAACTTCACCAGTTGTTTTGTAAATGCCAGCACTGCTGATGTATGAAAACTGTTCAGCTCCTGATGAATTCGCCTAGTCAGCCATAGGCCTGTGATAATTATTGACATATAAACAAAGACTAATGCACAAAAATCACATCCAAAATAAATTTAGAAGAATGTAAGTAAAGTACATCGTTAGCTTGCAGTATTTTATTATTGAATAAAAACAAAAACAAAATAATAGGGCATACATATACTTGACAATATCCAAATCATTTCCACTGTTATCCAAGACAGCAACAAACTTCTAGCTTCTGACAAGTTCTTACATCATTAGGACTGCCCCAAATAGTGCTTTCACCGGTAGTGATCAGCTCATGAAATCTGGTGAAAGGCGTTCCCCGGTTAAGTTGGAACAAACCACAACGAGATCATCAGTAGGATTACAATGCCCACCCCAGAAATAACAAACAAAGGCATGTCCGAATATTAAAAAAGCATAGAGATTAAAAAGTAATAGCGGAGTACAATTGTCAGCAAGTCCTACATAACAGCGGAAGTACAGACCACAAACAAGTTTCATAGTAATTAGAAAATCCAATTAGTAAATGAAGTAGACGTAATGAAATATCTTATGAAAAATATCTATACTCACCGTCTTGGTTCTTAATACTCCAAATTTATATTGCTAGTGTTATGAAAATTGCGCCTTTGCGGAAGCGACCATGATCTTATTCACCCAATTACTTAAAGATGATTTCTATGGAAACAGACACAGATATGAAATCACACACGCAAACACAAGATATTCCACCCAACCACCCTCTTTATTGATTCTCAAAAACAAATTTTGTTTACACTCAATGGATCAAAACCAACAATAAACAAAATTACAAGAATCAATAACCTTATTGAGAAAGGGAAAGAATATCTAGATGACTAACACTCTTTGTTGGAGAAGGAGAACAGTGAAGAACGACGGCTAAGCCTTGGATTAACTAGAGGCACTAATCATCTCTAGGGCACCAAGCCCTAGAGGCACACAACCGCCACTCTATTCTGTCATACATTAATCCAACCCAATGTTCTGCTTTTATAGGAGAATAGAAGGACTAGGAAAAATATCCAATTATCCTCTTAGAGATATATAAGGAATATATCCCCTCAATACTTGCAGATAAGTCACAGAAAGACCGGGTCAAAATCCAGCAATAAATCCGCTTAAACGCCAAACTGCTCCTTCTAACCTTCCTTCTATTGCTGCACCATCTCCTCTACCGCCAAGCACATCCACGCCTCGTCTCTATCAACATATGTGATTTTATATCACAAATCACAACACTCCACCTTGATATGAAATCACATTAACAACAAGTCATCCGACTTCCATGGACATGTGAAATCGCCATCACAATGCTCCACCTTAATCTGAAATCATATCAACACTCCAACAATCACCAAACAAGTCATCTAGCTCTTTCAACAACACCTTCTCTCAATTAAACCAACCTCGATTTCCGGGTAACGAGATACACCCCACCTCGATTTCAGGGCAACGAGATACGCCCAGTCGATTTGAAAGGACTACGACCACACCTCAATTACAAACACAACTCACTGCCTGCAAAAGATGCATCTACCACCTGAGCTGCACTGTGCATCAACCAACGGTCTAAAGTGCTTGTAATTCCACAACGACACCCGTCTACCACTTGATCTGAGCTCCTTCCTCGATCATTCCGGATCCCTCGAGCATCATCAACGTGAAGACCCCTGTCGAAAACATGAACCGAATCACCAAGGTATAGGAAAATCAAACCAATTGCCAACATCTTCGTCTTCTTCCATCTTCCTTCATCCACATCTGAGGGATCCTCTTCATCTCCATCAACCAAACAATTGAGGCATTCAAATCCCCAATCAAAATTAGTCATCATCAACAGCGCCATCATATCTGACATAAAAAAATCGATTTTTTGATTTTTTTTTTCAACAAAAAAGCAATTTTTTCTGAACAAAAATCAATTTTTCCAATCCGAAATCACTCTAAGCTTTGCGATGATCTTGCTCTGATACCAACTGTTGTGAAAAACTGCGCCTTTGCGGAAGAGACCATGATCTTATTCACCCTATTACTTAAAGATGATTTCTATGGAAACAAACACAGATATGAAATCACACGCGCAAACACAAGATATTCCACCCAACCACCCTCTTTATTGATTCTCAAAAACAAATTTTGTTTACATTCAATGGATCAAAACCAACAATAAACAAAATTACAAGAATCATTAACCTTATTGAGAAAGGGAAAGAATATCTAGATGACTAACACTCTTTGTTGGAGAAGGAGAACAATGAAGAACGACGGCTAAGCCTTGGATTAACTGGAGGCACCAAGCCCTAGAGGCACGCAGCCGCCACTCTATTCTGTCATACATTAATCCAACCCAATGTGCTGCTTTATAGGAGAATAGAAGGCCTAGGAAATATCCAATTTTCTCTTAGAGATATATTAGGAATATATACCCTCAATACTTGCAGATAAGTCACAGAAAGACCGGGTCAAAATCCAGCAATAAATCTGCTCAAACACCAAACTGCTCCTTCTAACCTTCTTTCTGTTGATGCACCATCTCCTCTACCCCAAGCACATCCACGCCTCGTCTCTATCAACATATGTGATTTTATGTCACAAATCACAACACTCTACCTTGATATGAAATCACATCAATAACAAGTCAACCGACTTCCATGGACATGTGAAATCACCATCACAATGCTCCACCTTAATCTGAAATCATATCAACACTCCAACAATCACCAAACAAGTCATCTAGCTCTTTCAACGACACCTTCTATCAATTAAACCAATCTCGATTTCCGGGCAACGAGATACACCCCACAACCTCGATTTCAGGGCAACGAGATACGCCCAGTCGATTTGAAAGGACTACGACCACACCTCAATTACAAACAGAACTCACCGCCTGCAAAAGATGCATCTACCACCTGAGCTGCACCGTGCATCAACTAACGGTCTAAAAGTGCTTGTAATTCCACAACGAAACCCGTCTACCACTTGATATGAGCTCTTTCCTCGATCACTCCGGATCCCTCGAGCATCATCAACGTGAAGACCCATGTCGAACACATCAGCAGTGACCAAATTAACCTCTCCACCTTGAGTGGACTAGGTTCTTCAACCGTCACTCGCCTGCCACATCGACACCCGTCTACCACTTGACCTGAGCTCCTTCCTCGATCACTCCTGATCCCTCGAGCATCATCAACGTGAAGACCCCTGTCGAATACATCAGCAGTGACCAAATTAAACTCTCCACCTTGCTGTGGACTAGGTTCTTCAACGATCACTCGCTTGCCACATCGACACCCATCTACCACTTGACCTGAGCTCCTTCCTCGATCACTCCTGATCCCTCGAGCATCATCAACGTGAAGACCCCTGTCAAAAACATGAACCGAATCACCAAGGTATAAGCAAATCAAACCAGTTGCCAACATCTTCATCTTCTTCCATCTTCCCTCATCCACATATGAGGGCTCCTCTTCATCTCCATCAACCAAAAAATTGAGGCCTTCAAATCCCCAATCAAAATTAGCCATCACCAATAGCACCATCATATCCGACGTAAAAAAAAAATCGATTTTTTTTAGCAAAAAATCAATTTTTTCCGAACAAAAATCAATTTTTCCAATCCAAAATCACTCTAAGCTTTGCGATGATCTAGCTCTGATACCAATTGTTATGAAAATTGCGCCTTTGCGGAAGCGACCATGATCTTATTCACCCAATTACTTAAAGATGATTTCTATGGAAACAAACACAGATATGAAATTACACGCGCAAACACAAGATATTCCACCCAACCACCCTCTTTATTGATTCTCAAAAACAAATTTTGTTTACACTCAATGGATCAAAACCAACAATAAACAAAATTACAAGAATCAATAACCTTATTGAGAAAGGGAAAGAATATCTAGATGTCTAACACTCTTTGTTGGAGAAGGAGAACAGTGAAGAACAATGGCTAAGCCTTGGATTAATTGGAGGCACCAATCATCTTTAGGGCACCAAGCCCTAGAGGCACGCAACCGCCACTCTATTCTGTCATACATTAATCCAACCCAATGTGCTGCTTTTATAGGAGAATAGAAGGCCTAGGAAAAATATCCAATTTTCCTTTTAGAGATATATTAGGAATATATCCCCTCAATACTTGCAGATAAGTCACAGAAAGACTGGGTCAAAATCCAGCAGTTAATCCGCTTAAACACCAAACTGCTCCTTCTAACTTTCTTTCTGTTGCTGCACCATCTCCTTTACCGCCAAGCACATCCACGCCTCGTCTCTATCAACATATGTGATTTTATGTCACAAATCACAACAGCTAGGAATATCAATATGAGGTTCTAAAGCATAAGACGCTTCTTTACTATCACTAACTTTGACGTCATTATTTTCCTCATCAATTGTTGTTGAATCAATGACATCCATGTCTCTTTTTCCCTACAACATGCAATATAATATTCTAATAAGAAAATACATTGATACAAACTCTGTTTCTAATATATTTTTATGTTTACAAGCCACGCATGGAAAGAAATAGAAAGATACAAACTTTGTTTTTAATATATTTTCTTCTTGTGATCCCAAACAACAAAAAATGATGAAATAAATATTTATCTAAAGGAAGCAATGGTATAAACCCATATCAAAAGAACTACTTTGAAGCTTAGATTAAAATAGTTACATCTCTAAAACTCGAGAGAGGTAAAATGAACATAAAATAACGTTACAACATGAACTTACTAAATGAGTTTCCTACAAAGCTTTTAAATTAAACTGGAATCCTATATCAGCAACCAAGATAGTAAAAAATAATATGAAATGCTCATAAATATATAAGGAGTGCACTATTCATAAAAAAGGTCAAACATTGCATTCTATATCATAATAATGATAATTATTGTCTCTATAATCTCCTTTTGCATAAGTCCCTCGACAAGTGTGTAAGAAGATATGATACAATTCAATGCGTAATGTAAGAGAGTCTCATTGTAATTAGTTTCATAGTAAATTCATAAATCAGTAATGACTAAAAAACCAATATGTAGTACAATTTGCATTTTTGACAATAGCTAAATATGTTGCAGCAACAGTCAATAGTTTAATTGGATCACAGTGAGGTAGAAAAACAATGAAAGCATCTGGAACACATAATATTTGAGATTCATGTACTCTGGTTTATTAAATTTTACATGAAGCCCTTATCTAATGGATGCATATCTCAAATGGTAAAACACATATCAAAAGAACTACTTTGAAGCTTTAATTAACATAGTTACATCCGTAAAACACATCGCTTTTCCATATTCTGGAGAATTAATTATTGACATTAATATGGAGAATTAAATTGGTTTCTGTTAATAGTTATGTAATGACAGAAGTACTGACATTAATATGGAAATGGAAGCAAAACTCAAACTTGATAGTACTTTAATTGTATACATTTTCTACAGAGTGCTTAGTAAATTAAACATATTGACATCCATGGGTGACCATCCTAAAGTCACTAGACCTCGGTCGGACTAGCTAGGGGATTTTTCATGTACGTCGAGTTAAGCTAGAAATCACTCTATGGTTAGGTGACCTTAAAATGAATATCATAACTGAATATAAATCATGGTTAGGTAACCTCAAAATGAATCATGCAATTTCAAAATATATCATAACTGAATATAAATCATGTAGGTAACCTTAAAATGAATATCGACCATACTGTATTTCTAGTAAAAAAAAACACTCCGGACTATCATTTATACTTAGCAGGAACAAAATTAAAGATAAGGAGCAAAATTTATAGAAATAGTTAGCCACAACAATCTATGAGTTATAAGCAATTAGTTAATATTCAAGTAAACAAAATCCAACCATGTAGTTAAAGAATCAATTGGAAAAGGATCTTATAAAATAAAATCAAGCTGATGTAATTAGCCAAGTTAAAATTAGAATTATATTTCCAGTTGGCTTGCGTGCTTCTGTTTAGAAGCCGTTAGCAAAGGTTAATCAGAGTTGACCTGCTATGTCAAATCCTCGTCCTAGATCTGAATACACGTAGCAATCAAATTAGACTTCAGTGTATGCAAATACAACCTTCAGTGTTTTGACTAGATCGACGACCGACGCCCTACAAAAAAACTTCACTGTGACGGAGGAAGTAGACTGTATAAACGGTGCGGAAACCGTGCCAGATTCTCTTTCTAAAGGCAACAACCCAAACAAATCGACCCGCAAAGATACGGTTTGGTTTCGGTTTGAACTATTACCAAACCATGTTAAACCGAACCGCATAGCTATACGGGTAATGTTACGATAAAAAATTAACAAATTCCTATCTAACTTTTTATTTTACCCATATATATTCTATTTTTAGCGTATGTTGTAGTTATATTGATCTAAGATAACACTATGTGTTTTAAGCTTCAGGTGACACAACGTCGTACAATCATAAATTGATTGTTGATGGAAGTAATTCACTTGTTTCATATTTAATACGGGTTCAAACCGAACCGAACCAAAACCGGACCGCATTACATCTAAACCGAACCGAATCCGGACTGTTTGAACGGTTAGGATAATGGTTTGTATTTTTGACTAATCATTTAATGTGGTGCGGAAGCAGTTTGAGCTCCAAACCGGACTGAATCGAACCGCGCCCACCCCTAGGAAATTTTTTAATTAAATTAATTGCGGCCAGATAAAAAACTTTGGGCTTAACAGATAAATAGCTTGCAGGACACAAAGAACGATTTTTAACGCTCAAACATTGCCCTAAAAATAAATAAATAAAAATAAAATAGATACACTTAAATACACATAGAAACATTTAAATACTGTACTAAGGGTAGAAACATTAAGAAAGGGTTTAAAATCAAGAATTTGTTGTGTTTCTAATTTAAGTGTTTGGTGTAGTGTGATTTGGGTAAGATTTGTAATTTATTGAAAGATGAAATGTTAACATTTTTGTAATCCATTAATCTGTGCGTTCACATCTTAATATTGTAATATATAAATTTGTCTTTTTAAAGTTGCTAAAAGTAAATTACGTTATGCAATGAACAACCGCTTTTTTGGGGATAAATGAATGGGGAATTAAAAAGGATGTTGTATTTAAGTATACATTTATGTTATGTCATTGGACCGAAGAAATTATTTTGTTATTATTTTTAATTGTATAGGAATGTTGCACATATTTTAATTATCGTATTTTTAGGATTTACTTGATAGATTAATAAATGATAGTAATCAAATATTTAAATAACTTATAAAAGTTTTACACAATCAAATTAGATATATGGACTTAAGTGTAAAATATTAAGAGAGAACGAAAATGAGTCTTTAAGTAATTGTAAAAAAAATAGATGCTGAAGTTAATGAAATTCTACATTTTAATAATTGATAAATTTGTGGATGAATTATGATAACAAATTTGTTACTATCGTCAATGTATATAATTTGTGTTATGCAACATTTTTATTTAAATGTTTTTTTACCAAAATTTTAACCTATTTGCAGTATGCATATTGAAATTTTCAGAATATTAATTGACTAATATGTGAATTAATTTAAATATGTGAATCCCAATGTAAAATATCGAAAGAAAAATGAAAAACATCTGTAAATAATTTTAGAATTTTTAAAAGTAGTTGTTTAAACGTAAAATAGTGTAAGAGATTAACAAATAATTGTAAAATGATAGATATTAGAATTTTAAAAATAAAACATCTAAAATCGGATAGAATTAAGGAGAATGAAGGTAGCTTCTAAAATTAATATAGAACTTAAAATTCTTCTCCTTTACTATTATTTAATAGATTATTATTTTTAGTTATATATGTATGTTGCATATATTTAAATTATCGCATTATTAGGTTTTATCCGGTAGATTAATGAAAAATCATTAATCAAATATTTAAATAGCTTATATAAGATTTACACAATTAATTAGATATATGGACTCAGGTGTAAAATATTTAGAGAGAATGGAGATGAGTTTTTAAGTAATTATATAAAAAATTAAATTTAGATGTTGAAGTTAATGGGATTCTACATTTTAATATTTGATAAATTTGTGGTTGAATTACGATAACATAAATTTGCTATTATCGTCAATGTATATAATTTGTGTTATGCAGTTCTTTTTTTTTAAATGTTTTTTTAACTAATTTTTTGACGTATCTGCAGTATGCACATTGAAAATTTTAAAATATTAGTTGACTAATTTTATCAATTAGTTTAAAGTTTGGATCAATTAATTAATATGAATATGTGGGTTTCAATGTAAAATATTGAAAGAAAGTGGGAAAACATTTGTATATAATTATAGAATTTTTTAAAAGTAGTCGTTTAAATGTAAAATAGTGTAAAAGATTAGTAAATAATTGTAAAATGAAAGATATTAAAATTTTAAAAATAAAATATCTGAAATCGGAGAGAATTGAGGAGAATGGAGATAGCTTGTACAATTAATGTGAAACCATTAAATTCTTCTGCTTTACTATTATTTAATAGATTACACAAAAGTCTGCAACTATTCACTGTATAATCGTATAAATTTATACAATTGTTTGTTAACTTAATTTTAGGGACCTAATTTACATATCTCGTTCGGCAAGGATGTTTTGACTATTTTGAAACTTAATAGGGACTTCAGCCAAACTGTTCGTTTTCAAAACTATTTAGAATAAAAATGACTTTAAAATACTTATTATAACATAAAAGTAGGCCCGACTTAAAGGACAGTCTCCCAAGCCCCCGGGCCAGGGCTTCCCGCTGTGCTGGGACAACATAAAACAAATTTTATTTTTTGTAAATTGTTCATATAAACACTGTAAGGTAATTTTGTTCTAAAATATTATGTGATTCAGTGGTAAGTGAAGTGGAATTTAATATGGTGTTGTAGGTTCAAAACTCGTTTATTGATGGGCCAACCTTTTGTTTTAAGTTTTGTTTTAGAACTAGTTAAGTGGGCCTCACATCTATTGCTGGGGCAACTTTCTATTTTAATTTTTGATTCAGAGCTGGTTAACTGAGCTTGGACAGCAGAATTTCGAAACTGTTTCTGCATAAATGTTTACAAAAAAAAAATGTTAATGAATTCACATGATAAAATAGGAAAAGCCCACTTCTTTCATTTTCTTACGCTTAAACTAGTGCTTCAACAAAGTAGGAAAAGGAAAAGGTGGGACTGCCTCCATTTTCCATAACCATAGCCTTTTGTTCGATATGCTCTAAGTGGTAAAAAAAGTACTGCTAAGGACAGTAATATTTTGCATGGGTTGCAAGATCGAAATTATTTTTTAGGATGATAGTTAATAATGCAAGAATAAACATATATTTATTTGATTTGGATTACATGATGGACATTGAAATTTTGACTTCATTTTCGTTCTTGAGTAATTAATTAGATATGTGTAATACCGCATTCTCTTAGACTCAAAGCTAAGGCATCAGGGATGTTGCAGTCATTTGTAGTATTAACTTTTGGCGATAGAAAATGAATTGTTAATGAATCATAACATCAGGTAGCATGGGATCATGAAAAAAAATTAAACAGCATTCATTGATAAATATTCATTACATAATTACCATCCCATGTGAAACCCCATTCATACAAAAATTTACTTGTTACAAAATACTATATCCAAAAGCGACATATGAAGATGCCCTCTTGATCGGTCAAAGTTCAAAAATATAGGCAATAACAACTTTAACTTAGATACATCCAAAATACATATATACACACATCTAAACAAGATCCTAAATAGATATGGCTTCCTGCTCGCCTTTGGAATCTTATTTTGAAGAAGATAAACCTGAAAGACTTTAACTCTTAGCATATTCAAACGAGTACCCGAGAGTTTAAGGGGAGAAAGAAAAAACTGTGGGTCGATCAAAAAGACTGGTGTGAGTAATATTCCTTTGTATCAAACATAAAGAATATTTAATGAGACCACACCATAATATGGATGGAATTTCTGTCTCTCAAATATCAAACAATAATATTTTAACCAATCATATCTCCTACACTTCTACGGATAGTATGATAGCAATAACCTTGCAATTAACAATATTAACATACACTATACAATACGCAGTGGATTCCTCATCCTCGTTATACTGACTAGTTGTCTTAACGGTTTTCAGTACTTCGATTCCCATTCTTTGCTTTGCGAAATAACCTGCCCTGAGGCAACGAAACCGAATTCCATTTTAATTTTTTTTATTCGATTAACATTCTGTGCTTTTGTTGAGTATCCCTCCTGAACCGAATTCTTGATTCCCATACCATGCTTCGCGGAGTAACTTCCACTAGGTATTAGAACCAAACTCTTATTTTCGATTTTCAATCTATGCTTCGAGGAGGAGGTAAAGGAACTGAATTTCGATCCTCATTCTTTGCTTTATGGAGGAGTCCCCACTAGGCAACAAAACCAAATTCTGAGATATGGATTAATCAGCGCACACCTCATAGTTTCATCCTTCCAATGACTATGAACTGCATAGCTTTGTCCTTTAGTTGACTATGAACCCTTTAATTATTACTTATGTCATTTATAAGTTTAAGTTAATTAGCGTCTCCCAAATTTATATCTTACATTGGTCTTTCTCAATGTGTTTATACAAATGTAATGTCATACCAATGGTTAATTACCAACCAACATAAGCATTTCAATGATTATTTTTTAAACTGAAATACGGTTTTTATTTCAATGGGCGTGACATCTTTGTTGTCCCTCAATCACTTTTGATTCTCTTTTAGGTGTCGAAGTCAATTTTCATTCTCTCGTGGTAGGAAAGACTTTACCGACTTTATGAAAGCAAGCAGTTAAACTCCGTCGTCAAATACAATGGAGACAGGAGATAGAGGCAAAAGCCTCTAGTTAATTTGGACAACGATATTGACAAAGGTTCTCCTTTTCGACAGTGTCGACAACAACAAGGCACAGAGGTAAGGCCTTAAACGTTTAAGTTAAAAAGAAGCTTCCTTGTTGACTACGACTGCGTCCAAGGAAGTAAGATTGAAAACAAGTTTATAAGGGTCGGTTGTTGAAGACAATGACTCTAAAGGTTTTGGAAGCATGAGCTTCGAGTTAGAATTCTACACCCTCTCAACATTGACGTGTCGACATATGCATAGGCATAAGCCCTGGTTCGAAAGCAGGTTTTATATTAAGTGATTTTATAAAAATAGTCCCTTCAACGACACTTGTGTCGAAGAGTTTGATGGCAATGAACCATCTTACTTCATGAGTGAACTTGGCCAACAACATTTATGTCAGGCTGTCTCTAATGCAAAGAGCCACAAACAATTCGTTGTCAATATCAACTATGTCAACAAGCTCAATGGGCAACATCTTGAAAACATACCACGATCAAGCAGTTCAATAAGTTAAAGCTTATGAAAAAAACCTACGCTTCCGCTTCCAATGTAGGATGGTGAGGCATTAGCGTCTTATTCTTCAACTTAGGTTATAAAACAACCCCTTTTTGGTTCCTCCAAAAGGTAGAGAGATAGTGACCTCTTTCTTCATGTAAAATAAAATTTCAAGTATGACAAGCCCATTTCAATTTTTTTCGAAGGGTACGGTGGTGATAACCTCCTATTCATTTGAAAACATTCCTTTCAAAGTAAAATAACCACTTCAACTATGTAACGACTCGTATTTTACGTATTAGAGGATCGTAAAATATTTTTATGTAATTCTTCATGGGTCGGATCATTCTTAACTTTTGATATGTTGTTCATAGGGGCATAAGACATCTCCATGATTGTTATCAATTTTATTTGTAATCATTTTCCCCTATTAGTTTTGTATAGGGTATAAATTTTGACTTGGATCGAATCAGGTGCTAGAATTGATTTCGTTGGATCGAAAATGGTGCTTACAATTCCGTAGAGTGGTTACATTAAAGATTTGGCTGAGCGGTTTGGGAGGATTTGCTATTTTAGTGTTACACATTTTCTGGACAAACTAATTAGTCATTAGTGGGATGATTAGTGATGCTCATTAAGGCCAGGGGATGTTGGCTATAAATAGAAGGGTAGAGGTAAAGAAAATGGTTTAGTTTCTTTATTCTATCATTTGGTTGGGTGACTGTGATTCTTTGGCACAACCAAATACACCTCCACTTCATTTCAAATCATAGGTTTACATAAGAAGATTGAAGATCATCATCAAAAAAGGGAAGATCACATCAAATTGATTTAGTCGGAAGCCTTTTTGGCTGTTGTTCGCTATCCGTATTAGAGATTAATTGATTTCAAGCTATTTTGTGGATTTGGTGAGTGATAAGCATCTCTCACACATATTCAATCGAGTATATGAGTTTGTTTGATCTTAATTTCATCATTTTAAGTTGTTTTCACCTAGATCTAATCGAGGTAAGTATATTTTGAATTTGGATCACCATAGGATCTAATTTAGCAAGATTATAACAGTAAATTCATATGTTAATTCTATGGTCATGTAAGTTTAGATCTAATTATTAATTCATTCACTGTTTTATCATGTTTTGGTGAAATTCATATGATTGTATGATGATTATTGATGTGTTAATGGTTTTTGATGATCGATTTGTTATGCTATTGATTGTGTGGATGAAATTGGTCGATTTGGATGAGGTGGATGCATAGATATTCGTTGTTAAAGCGTAGATGGTATGGATCGTTCGTAGAAAAGAAGATCTAGTGATTGATCGATCGACAAAAAGTGGATCTGGGGATGGATCGCACATATTAACATTGATCTCCTAGAGTGTGATGTAAGAAATGGATGGATCGGTGGCAATCCCTTTATGGATCAGGTCAAGTACAATGCAATGGGTCAAGGCAGACTTGGACCGTTTGAATGGATCAGATTGGCTATAGAAGAGTGTAAAGCATGGATCGGGGTACAAATGATCGCAAGGCTTTGACGGATCGGGTCGATCTGTTTCAATACAAGAAGAGAAGTGTAATGTTGCATGATGGATCATTGGTTCATGGATTGGTGGAGAAATGGATCGCATATATCGATGGCAAGTTGGATCACATGGGTCGGTGGAGAGTCGAATCTCATGGATCAGTGGAGGTGGATCTCATGACTTTAGGTTGGCTTGTACATGGGTCGACTAACTGTTGAGAAGAAAAGTGGATCGATCGAGGGTATGGTGTGCGATCCATATGGATCAGAGGCGATCCATAGGTGTTGGGACGGTCCATCAAATTATTGTCCAAAGGAAGTTTATTTTGGTTTGATGATGGGCGTGGCTTCGAGATAAATTCAGATGGGATGTTCAAAGCGAAGTGAAGTGTTTGTTGATCGATGAAATGTAACGAAGTTGAGAAAACGACTAGAGGATGTTTGAGCTCGTGGATAATGGTTGCTCGAGAAGGTGCTTGAGTTTATGGATAGTCATCAAGATGGATGGCTAGAGATATTGGAGGCTGAGGGAATGTCGTTAGTCGGAGGTTCTAGCGGAATTAAAGCAGGGGTATAATGGGGCGCCCAAAATATTAGATGAGTTGAGTACCCTCGGCGGTCATGATAGACCTAGATACGAGTCATGATGGCGTATGGAGTTTTGCTAGAAACGGGGTTACTATTAGCCCTTGACGGATGGTAAGATGGGCCAGTCATATAATTAACGATGGTTTCAAGGCAAGGCATGCGGTGATAGCCAGATTCATGGATGTTATTGTTGGTTGTATCGTCTTGTGTGGATTGTTTGACGTCGAGGCAGATATCTCTTGGGTGCTTGTCTGATGTTGGTTTAGGCCTTCATGGCTTGTGCCTGGGGAATGTTGAACTCAGTTAGGATGGTTTATGCTGGATAACTAGTTGTTATGGATGTACTGTTTGTTTCTTCTCTAATTCTCTGGGGAAATGTTATCACTGTCGGACATGGAGGAGATGGGTTGAGGTTCTTCTATGTTGATGTGTTGGTAGATTAGTTGATTGATCTTCCTACTTCTCATATACTTTAATGATGACGTTAGATAGTTGTTTTATTGCTCATCTAGAGTATTGCCTGACTCAAGGTTTTATGTTTCCCTCTTATTACCTTGGGTTGTTCATCCGGTTGTGGATGGGCATACTAGGTAGCAGGTAGTAGATTTTGATGAAGACAATGCTGTTGAGCGACGATGAGCTGGAGGCTTACGTATTAGTTTCTACTATACATAGATGATGTTTTCGATGTTATTGTTGATGCATGCTACTCTGAGTGAACATGTAGTGAGGCCTATTGTTCAGACTCTGATGTAATACAGTTTGATGTATGGATATTTTCACGATGATATGAAAAGTTTAAGATTCTGCTCAATTGTGCTTCGCTATTATTGCCTGCTGTATATGTTGTATTAAATTTTATCCTTGCGTTGTGAGTTATATGACAAGTTTCCGTATTTGTTATCAACTTCTGATGGTCGTCCCGTATCGGCATGACACGTCATACAACGCACTTCTCATCGGTTTGTGCGGGAGGTACAGGGAGGTCTTTACATTTGGTATCAGAGCTTTGGTTAATTGGTTTTACCCAAAGTTCGTGGACGTAAAGACGTATGAGAGACGTATTTGTACTTTTCTACTAGATGATTACTATATTATAGTATAGTAGTGCTTGAACTCAAATTGCAGTTATTCTCATGTGTGGACTAATCACTCTATTTTCAAATTTAGAATGAGTCGTCAATCTTCGAAACATACTACTAGGAAGGAGACAGTTCCTAGAGGGGGAGATGGTGGTTTACGAGATTACCCACCTATGTTCGAGGCCATGGTGGCAGCGATCATAAGGAGGGTACCCGCTCCAGAAGCAACTGGTGTAGATGTTGGTGTTCGAGTGCAAGTGCCTAGGGTAGCTGATTTCGCTAAGCTGTATAAGGACTTCTCTACTCTGGGAGGGAAGCCATTGAATGGGACAGAGCCGACTGTGGAGATTCAAGGGTGAATTGATTCTTGCATTCGAATATTCAGAGACTTGCGTATTGATGATTCAACTAAAAGGAAGCTTGCATCGAGAAAGCTACAGGGCAGACCTATGGATTGGTGGAACTCTTTTACTTTAGAGACTCCTGAGGATGAGATTAAAAAAAGATCAGTTCTAAGTCAAGTTCAAGACGGAGTTCATTTCTACCATCCAGAAGTCTATTCTGTTCAAGAAGTTTGTTGAGCTAAAGTAGAATGGTCGACCAGTATTAGAGTATGTTTCTGATTTTGAAGCTTTGTCCAAGTATGTGCGTTCGTATATTGAGACTCCTTATCAAAAGAACGAGAAGGTCATCATGGGCTTGGATAAATATCTTGGGAATCAGTTGGTTGATCATCTGGATGACTCTTACAAGAAGATTATTGAGAAAATTTTGAGGCACGAGAGTTTGTTTCCCAAGGAAGAGGTTGTTGTTGCAACCAAAGAGGAACCGAACCCACAACATGGTGGCATTAAGAAGAAATGGAACGGGAAGAGGAAGCAACAACAACAGCGAGGGAACGATGTTCAGAAGAAGCCGAAAGGTGAAGTGACTTGCTATAACTGCCAATAAAAGGGCCATTTTTCCAAGGATTGTAAGAATCCGAAAGCAGAGAGGAAGCGCTATAACTATGGTAAACCTGGGCATAACAAGAAGGATTGTCCAGAGCCGGCTAAGGGTAAGCAGATAGTGAAGGCATATGCTTTGGAGGCTGTGCCATCTTCTTCAAGAGCTCCTACGACAGAGGAGAAAGGGAAGAGTATGGTTGTTCAAGGTACGCTTTCTGTTAGAGGTGTTTCAGTTTGAGCGTTGTTTGATATTGGAGCATCACATTCTTTCATTTGCAATGAACTTGTGTGCAGATTGGGTTTGGAACCCGAGATTTTTGGTAGACCGTTGATTGTGATGAATCCAGTAGGGGGTTCGTCTTGTTTGTGTATGATTTGCCATGGTCTAGTGTTGTCGAGTCGTGGTTGCTTTTTAATGTGTGATTGCTTTGTGGTGAACTTCGTTGGGTTTGGGATTATTTTGTGTATGGACTGTCTTAAGAGGTATGCAACTAAAGTGGATTGTGAGAAGCTTGAGGTGACAGTCGGGAATATGGAAGGGCGAATGGTTGTGATTCGATGTAAGCCAGAAGATGGCGTCTTCGTAAGCTTTTTATATTCGCTTATGATTCCACGGGAAGACTTGTCATCTGTGCCAATCGCTAGTGAATTTAATGATGTCTTTGAAGAAGTCAAAGGTTTTCCGCTGCATCGCGAGATTGAGTCCGGAATCAATTTGATCGAAGGTACTAGACCTATCGTTATGCCTCTTAGGCGAATGGCGCCTAAGGACCAGCAAGAGTTAGAGTTGTAAGTATGTGGCCTTTTGGAAAAAGGATTCATTCAGAGGAGTGTGTCCGAATGGGGTGCACTAGTTGTGTTTGCAACTAAGGCTGATGGATCTTTGAGATTGTGTGTTGACTATCGTGAGCTGAACAAGACGACTAAGAAAAATAAGTATCCATTGCTGAGAATAGATGACTTGTTTGACCAGCTTCATGAAGCCAAGGTGTTTTCCCAAATGGATCTGGCGACGGGATTTCACCAGTTGAGAGTGACAAAGGATAGTTTGTCGAAAACAAACTTTAGGACACCATCTGGTTTCTTCGAGTGGCTGGTGATGCCATTTGGATTGACCAATGCACCAACATATTTTATGGATCTTATTAATAGGGTGCTCAGAGATTAGTTAAACAAGTTTGTGCTTGTGTTCGTGGATGATATTCTAGTATACTCCCAAAATAAGGAAGAGCATAAGACGCACTTGCGAGTTGTTTTGGAAATCTTGCGAAAGCATCAGCTGAGAGCTAAGTCGAAGTGGCACTTCTGGAAGAATGAAGTGAGGTTCTTAGGCTATGTTGTTTCTGGAAACGGAATAGCGGTTGATCCCGCAAAGATGGCAGCAATTCAAGACTGGGATTGACTTAAGAATGCGATGGACGTGAGGAGTTTCCTTGGGTTGGTGGGATATTATTGTCGTTTTATCAAGGATTTCTCCAAGATAACTGCACCATTAACAGGATTGACTAAGAAGAATTAAGTGTTCATATGGGACGCGAAGTGTGAGCAAACTTTCAGAATCCTGAAAGAGAGACTGACGAGTGCTCCTATTTTGATGATTCCAAGTAGGAATGAGGAAATGGTGGTATATACCGATGGATGTGGTACTGGACTTGGAGCAGTGCTGACGTAGAAGGATAGAGTTGTGGCATACGCGAGTCGACAGCTAAAGCCGCACAAAAGAAATTATCTTACGCATGATTTGGAATTGGCAGGGATCGTGTTTGCTCTAAATATGTGGAGACATTACCTGTTGAGAGTTCGATTCGAGTTGTTTACGGATCACAAGTCGTTGAAGTATCTATTCTCCCAAAAGGATTTGAATCTTCGGCAACAACGGTGGTTAGAGGTTTTGGCATTTTATGATTTTGGTATAGCCTATACTCCTGGTAAAGGTAACGCAGTGGCGGCTGCGTTTAGTTGAAGACATGCAAGTTTGGGACATATATTTTTAGAATGGAAGCACCTCGAGTACTTGGCAGGATTTGATTTCCGGTCGAGATGTAAGTTAGAGCCTGAAATGTTGGCAAGCTTATCGATAAGACCTACTCTCATAGAAAGAATTGACGAAAGCCAAAAGCGTGACGAAAAGCTTGTCGAGATTATCCAGAAGCTGGAAGCAAAAGCAGAACCAGAAAAGGATAAGGAATTCAAGGTCGATCGAGATGATTGGCTTCAAAAGAATGGACGACTGGCTATTCCTGATATTGACAGATTGAGAGATGAGGTTCTGAAGGAATGACATCACTCTAAGTTAACGATTCATCTTAGTGGTAACAAGATGTATCGGGACATGAAGTAAGCTTATTATTGGGAAGGAACGAAGAGGCATGTTGGAAGTTTCATTTCAAATGTATGAACTGTCAGTTGGTGAAAGCTAAACAGAAGAAGCCGAGTGGGTTGCTTCATCCATTAGAAGTTCCTACGTGGAAAAGGGAGCAAATATCAATGGATTACCTAGGACCAGGGAGGAAATGAAGGAATTTGGGTCATAGTGGATCGTTTGACTAAGAGCGCGAGGTTTATTCCTGTCAGATCGACTAGGATGGCAATGAATTTGTCCGAGCTATATATAAAATGGATAGTTCGATTCCATGGTATCTCGAAGAGCATAGTGAGTGATCAAGATACCTTATTCACGAGTGGCTTTTGAAAGAGTTTGCAAGAGACTTTGGGAACTGAGCTATGTTTGAGTACGACTTATCATCCCCAGACTGATGGTCAAATTGAGCGAGTGAATCGAGTATTGGAAGATCTCCTTAGAGCTTGTGTATTGGACTTCAGAGGATCGCCGTAACACCATCTATATTTAGTTGAGTTTGCATATAACAACATCTACCAGTCGAGCATCGAGATGACATGATATGAGGCGTTGTATGGAAGACCAGGTAATTCTCCGTCATGTTGGTTAGAGAATGGAAATAAGTTGATACTTGGGAAAGAGATGATAAGAGAAACCTCAGGTTGTATCGAGATTGTTCGACAATGAATGAAGGCAGCCCAAGACTGTCAGAAGAGTTACGCCGATAAGTGTCGAAAAAACTTGAAGTTCGACGGAGGTGATACGGTTTTCGTGAAGATTTCACCGTTGAAGAATGTTGTTCGGTTCAGATATAAAGGAAAGCTAGCCCCAAGGTTCATTGGGCCGTTTCTGATAGTCAAGCGGATTGGAAAACTCGCGTATGGACTAGCTTTACCTGAGAAGATGTTGAGTGTGCACAATGTTTTTCATGTGTCTTTTCTACGGAAGTATATGCACGATTCGAATGTGGTGGTATCTTCGGATCAATATGAAAACTTAAAAGTCGAGTCTGTAGTTTCAAGACCTCGTAAGCCGCTTTGCATTGTGGGGAATGACACGAAATAACTTAAGAGGAAGATGGTTAAGCTAGTCAAGGTGCAATGAAGTGATGATAATGACGATTGTACGTGGGAAACGGAAGAAAATATGAAGACGATCCATCCAGAACTCTTCATTGGCATGAACCATTAATGTTGTGTCACCTTAAACCACTGTAACTTGTGATATTCTTAGAATTCCGCGTGCTAGGATATGACCATGGATGCATGGCTTATTGGATGGTAGATTGGCTGCTCAAGGATGGTAGACATGCGAAATAGTTTTACTTGCTTGAGATTTTGGGGCGAAATTCCCAAAGGGAGGGGGGAGAGACGAATGTAACGACCCACATTTTACATATCGCAGTAACATAAAATATTTTCTCTCCATGGGTCGGATCATTCTCAACTTTTTATATGTTGTTCATGGGGGGTGTAAGACATGTCCATGATTTTTATCAATTTTATCTGTGATCATTTTGCCTTCGTTAGTTTTATACAGGGCATAAATTTTGACTGGGATCGAATCAGCTGCCGGGATTTACTTCATTAGATCGGAAATGGTGCTCACAACACATTAAAGATTTGGCTGAGTGGATTGGAAGGAATCATTGTTTTAGTGTTACACATTTCCTAGACAGACTAATTAGTCATTTGTGGGTTGATTAGTGAGGCCCATTAAGGCTAATGGATGTTGGTTAAAAATAGAAGGGTAGAAGTAAAGAGAATGATTTAGTTTCTTCATTCTCTCATTTGGATGGGTGATTGTGATTCTTCGACTCAACCAAATACACCTCCACTTCACTTCAGTTCGTAGATTTAAATAAGAAGATTGAAGATCAACATCGAGGAAGGTTAAATCGCATCAAATTGATAGATTCATAGGCCTTTTTCATAGTTCTTCACTGTCCGGATTAGAGATTCATTGATTCCAAGCTATTTTGTGGATATGGTGAGGGATAAACATCTCTCACACGGATTCAATCGAGTATATGAGTTTGTTTGATTTTAATTTCATCATTTCTAGTTGTTTTCACCTAGATCTAATCGAGGTAAGTGTATTTGGAATTTGGATGACCATAGGATCTAATCCAGCAAGATTATAACGGTAAATTAATATGCTAATTCTATGTTTACGCTAGTTTTGATCTAATTATTGATTTATTCATTAATTTAATCATGTTTTGGTGATTGTATGATGATTACTGATGTGATAATGGATGTTGATGATTGATTTGTTGTTCTATTGATTGTGCGGATGAAATTGGTCGATTTGGATGAAGTGGATGCATAGGTGTTCGCCGTTAAAGCATAGATAGTATGGACCGTTCATAGAAAAGAAGATCTGGTGATGGATCGGTCGGTAAAAAGTGGATTTCGGGATGTATCGCATGTATTAACATGGACCGTATGGAGTGTGATGGAAGAAATGTATGGACCAGTGGCAATCACTCTAAGGATTGGGTTGAATACAAAGCATTGGGTCAATGCAAACTTGGATCGTTTAAAGGGATCAGATCGGCTATAGAAGAGTGCAAAGCATGGATCGAGGTTGTAACGACCCAGATTTTTGAGCGACTTTGGTTATCGACATAAACTCGATGTCAATAACCAAAACACCGAAAAATCCCGGTAATTAATGAAAGAAATTAGAGGGTGAGAATAGATAAGATAGAAACTTAGAATAGAAGAAGAAGAAGAACACAACATCAGAGTAACACGAACCTCACAGCGGAACGAATAACATATAATAGATAACATAACTTTGAAATATAACAGTTATGTATACAATAACACTTATCAGAGTACAACACTTACAACACAGCGGAACAAAACTCTATATAACTAAAGCTGAAGCCTCCTACTCCAAGCTCCTTTAGATAGATCTGAAAAATCCTGAACTACTTGACTGCCCGTACAAATTTAGGCACCCAAGAGTTTAGGTAGAACAAAACAAAATAAACTCCGGGTCAGTCATGGGACTGATATGAGTAAAATAGTTTAAATAGTTTGAACAAGTAAACGATATTTCATAAGACCACACCGTATAACGGAACGGGTTTTTCCCTTATAAGAATCCAAAATATCTTTATATCAAAAACTTGTTGATATTATAATAATGTCTATTAACCACAATATAATAACCATCTAGCAGAAACGCTTTCATCTCACGTTCTACATATAGTATACAATCAAAACCGCAAGCACGTATTGGGTAATGGATTTCCAACTATGACAAGGTATGGAACCACCTTCCGATCAGTGTACTCTAGGAACGATACACTGGAGTTCAACAAGAACATCTTGCAACTCAGCCACACATGACTGACCACTCATTTTGCTTGAGTGAATCGAATGTATATCACCAAAGGTTGGGATCAGCAACCATTTCCCGTATATATATATATATATATATATATATATATATATATATATATATATATATATATGAGACAACATTGATAGATTAAAGAAGCAAATGAATATTCTCTAGATAGGTGACTATACACCCTACTTCGGTGCGACCGACTTAGCCATGCTGCCTGCCCGATTTCTGTCATTTACCGGATGATGAGGCTAGAAGTTACGCATTATCATCACATCAGATTCACTTCAAATGTCACATCGTCAGATCCATTAAAATCACTAACTTGACGTCTACAACCATACATTACATGTCAGCTAAAAGAAGTTTCCTTCTCCGCTTCCACTCATGGTACGGGTGAAGAAATCAATGTACGTGACCTTTCCGGAAATACTCTGTCAGACATTCATCCATACAAGTCATCCAGGAACAAGATGAACCGAAGGCACTATTCAGTACATCCATCTTAGGCACTGTTATCTAAGACTTATACAATAGCCCTTGCACTTTACTCCGTCTTCAATTATCTTTGGCATATATGATTCGCAACGCTTATGCCAATACAGAGTGGTTCTTTGGATAATAATCCAACCGGTCTCTCCATATTAACAACGTTAAAATGGTCAAAACTTTGATAGTCTGTGATTTAACTATCAAAGAAAAACACGTGTGCAAACAACGATATTATTTCCAAATGGAAATTCTATCAATCAATCATTAGTCATATATATATATATCTATATATATTCATATTTCCTTATTTCCTATGTTTAGAAAATATACGTTAACACTGGAAAACATTTCCATTCCTAATCCATATTTCCAATTTCAATATTAGATTACGTTTCTGATTCTATTTGGAAAACATTTCCAAATCTTCTTACTTGGATTTAAACATATGTTTAAATCAACATCGCGACGACAACTCAAACCACAATACTTATTTACTAAATTCACTTAACCACTTTCACTCTTGAACCTTAACCATTTCTAAACTAAATACGAAATCAATCAAGTTGGGGTATAACTACATCTAAGACCTTAACTGAACAACATTTCAAATCTTGAAATAGAGTAAGTTCATCTTTTAACTCTTCAACACTTCCTTACGTGACTTCTGGATATACTTTACGAATCCAACTCTTTTAATTCTATTCGAATGAATTAGATTTGATTAACTCTTTTGATTTAACTTAAATCGATTACCTCCATCGAATAACTAAATTCGATAACTCCTTCGAATAACTAAATTCGATAACTCCTTTCGAATGACAAATTCGATAACTCCTTTCGAATGATGAATTCGATAACTCCTTTTATTTAACTCTATTCGAATAAACTAATATTCAATTAACGCAAATTCTACTAACTCTATTTATTTACCCCTATCGGTTTAACTCTAACTGGTTAACTCTAACTGTTTAACTCTAACTGGTTAACTTGACTTACTCAACTTATTTAACTCAACTTGATTAACTCCTATCGAATAACAAATTCGATAACTCCTTCGAATAACTATAATCGATACTCCTTTCAAATGGAAAATTCGATAACTCCTTTCGATTGAACTATAATCAATAACTCATTTCGATTAAACTATAATCGATAACTCCTTTCGATTAAACTATAATCGATAACTCCTTTGAGTGACAAATTCGATAATTCCTTTCGAATGACAAATTCGATAACTCCTTTCGAATGACAAATTCGATAACTCCTTTCGAGTGACAAATTCGATAACTCATATGTGTTTAACTCTATTCGAATAACTGATTCGAATAACTCTTATTTATTTAACTCTATTCGAAAAACTAGATTCGATCAACTCACTTCAAATATTTCTGATTCGATTATCTCACTTCGAATAACTAAATTCGATTAACTCATTTCAACTCTATTCGAATAAACTAAATTCGATTAACTCCATTTGAATAATTCTAGTTCGATTTAACTCTATCGATTAACTCTAACTGATTAACTCTAACTGATTAACTCTAACTGATTAACTCTTACTGGTTAACTCTAACTGATTTAACTCTATTCGAATAACTAGATTCGATAACTCCTTTCGATTACCATATTCGATTTAACTCCTTTCGAATACCATATTCGATTTAACTCCTTTCGCTTTATAAAGATTTCCTTTTTAACAACGTTTATTCTTTTTTTAAAGATTTACTTTTAGTAACGGTTCTTCACTTTAAAAATGATTTCCCTTTTACAACGTTTTCCCTTCTTATAGCGGTTTTCTTTATATAACGTTTTCCTTTTCATTTCTATTTATTTCCTAAGTAAATAATCCCTTTATAATATCTTATTTATTTACCAAATAAATAATTCACTTAACCTGTCCTAATTATAAATAAATATCTCATTTAACACCTCCTATTTACTTAACAAATAAATATCTCCTTTATTCTATTTATTCTAACAAGTAAATATCTTCTTTTACTCCTATTTATTCTGACAAATAAATATCTCCTTTTAATTCTATTTATTTAACAAATAAATATCTCCTTTAATTTTTATTTATTTCCTAAATAAATAAACCCTTTTTACTTTTATTTATTTCCTAAATAAATAAATTCTTTTAACTCTTTATCTATGCTTTACCAATATATTCCTTTATATTTGCTTTCAAATATATTTCCTTTATATTTGATTTCAAATATATCCCTTTATATTTGATTTCAAATATATCTCCTTTATATTTGATTAACAAATAAATTCCTTCTATATTTGATTAACAAATAAATTCCTTTATATTTGATTAACAAATAAATTCCTTCTATATTTGATTAACAAATATGTCCCCTTTTCAATTTCATTTGTAAAGGTTTTACAAACATTTCTATTTCATTTTGATTTCTGAGAAATATTCTAACTCCTTATATTCCTGAGAAAATTCACCATAACCTCCTTTGTACCGGAAGCATCGGGAAAATCCCCAAACCCACCACACAGTCCTTCCCATTCAAAAAGAAAATGGTTTGAAATTTATTTCCTTTCTAAATATCTTTTATTTATAAATATTCCAATTTATAAATATTCCTTATTTATAAATATTCCATTTATAAATATTTTATTTTCACTATCACTTTGAAAATTCCCTTATCAACATTTCGGTATGTTACGGTATTTAACATATCAATTTTCGATATCCAATATCGTCCATACACACACAATCAACAACAGGTTATAATTCACATCTAATATCAAAATATATGGAAAACAACAAAATAACTGTTGAGGAATCCAGTCAGATACCTCCAACCTGTTTCCCTGCATCCACAGATGTTACACAACATGATTGTCATCACTTTCAGTTGAGTATGAATTATTCTGATAAACAGAATCAATATATAACTATATAACTGTTTATATATTATATATATATTTATATATATATATATAATATTTCATTAACTGACTAGCAGTTCAATCAAACAGTCAACACACAATCAAACAGACAATTTCTAATAGTTCTAAATATACAACATGAAATTATAAACTGTTCAGAGTAAGTGAGATTTACTCACATTTGCGCGTTAGCCGTTAAATAACGGTTTGCGTTATTTGATTCAGTCTGACAGTTTATTTCGCCATAAATTGTAACTGTCTTCGATCCACTCCCGGTCAGTCTCATTGTGTTGCTCCCATCCGTATGATCCTATCGGATCCTGGTTTGTTTGATTTCGATACCGTATGGTCAGGTTATGATAAATACAAGTTGTATATACATTTATATAAATAAAACTAACACTATATATATTAATTTGGGCTCACCAATTTTCCCAAAGCCCAACCCATTCCCATATAACCCAGACCCGCTCTTCATCTTCCCAAACCCATCGTGAACTCCTATAACCAACACCCGAACTCCATTTCCTAACTCCAAACCAAATTACCACATCAAAACTCCACCGATTTCAAAACCGAAATCAACGTTATCCTCCTCGTTCGAAACACCTTCCTCCCAAACCACCATTTCCCAACTCGACGCCTTAGCCTTCCTCGCGTCGCACCATATCGCGGAAGACCCCTCAGCAGACATCACCTTCTTCATCACTGAAACCCCCAATTTTTGGCAAACAGATGTTACTTCATACCACAAATCCCAATTCAACATTAAAAACCTCAATCGTTGCCTAAAACAAAAATCGAATGGCAACCCTAGTTTGTTTAAACCGACGCTGTGTATATCCGCATTGACCCAATGGGTTTCGAACCACACAAAAATCATATAAGGAGGTAGAGTACACTCTTAGGAACTCAACCATATACTCTTTTCGATTTATAGAAATCTTCATGGTTTTATTTTGATTTTTGGAAGTTGAACATTCTCATGTTTGAAGAAAAACTGATGGAGGCGGAAAATGTGTTGACCGAATGAGGATGGAAACTAGGTTTTAAGGATTGTTTAGGGGGTATTTATAGAGATTATAAATATCTAGATATTTTGGTAAATATCTTCTATTATAATATTGTTTTCCCTTCTAAATATTCGTGTGATCACATATGACCCCCGAAAATCACGAAAATTTGCATGCCACTAGAGTTTGACATTACGGACCCAATGAAACTGGTTTCGCCGATTTCCGACTTCGTATGCTCACACAGTGTATTTTTAACTGTCAAAATACTGACTGTTTTCCACTCTAAAAATCCGTATGGCCACACAGTGACCCCAAAAATCACGAAAATGGAAATCTAACAACTATTTGACATTGCGGATCCAACAAAACAGGTTTCGTCGAATTCCGACTTCGTTTGCAAAAGTGGATAATTTTAACGTTCTAAATAACCTATTTAAATATATAAATATATTTAAATACAATTAAATTTAATATTTAAAAATTAAATATTATCTTCTATATTCACAGTGGAATACCATACAGCTCTACTGGCATTTTTAACTTGATATTTAAAATCTCGATTAAATCGATATTCGATTTAAAAATGAAATTCCTTTTTTAAGATATAAATAATTCTTTTATAAATTATAAAGGAATTCCACATCGACTTTTCTGAAATTTGATTTGGACGTAAATCAAAATCTACATGACGAAATCCCGATTTTTCTCTTCCACTAGGAAGATATACTCCACCAGCTCCACACGTTTCTTGTTTCACAGAAATCCGGCTTAAAATGAATAATGTACACTCAGTTGAAGTTCGAATCGCCAGTTTACGAACTGCAGCGCCATTTCGAGCTCGACTTTAATTATATTATAATTATACGTTCAAACTGACGTCGATTGAATATATTCGTCAATATAATTCAACTCTAAGCTGAATTAAATCTAAGGGACGGCCCCATTCACAGAATATTGTGATTTCAAATATTCCTGATTATTTTGAATTAAATATATTATTTAATTCATTATTTTAATTAAATATTCATCATTATTTAATTTCACGACCATTAAATCCTTTAATCCACCATTTATATAATTAAATTAATTAATTATAATACCTCTGCCAATGCGGGTCATTACATTCTTCCCCACTTAAAATAATTTCATCCTCGAAATTGCTAAGTTAGAGGACGATCCTATCTATTGGAATTCCTAAGATTTGTTTACCCCTTATTTCTGATTTTAACTGAACCAATTAATATCGACTAAAATATTAATTCCTTCCGACTAACTAAAATTTTCAAAAATTCTGAAAATTTTCTAACACTTTAAATTTTTGGAAAATTTCGCCAGCACCTCCTTTGTACCGGCCAATACATCAAACCACAACTCGCCTCTCTGGGCCTTCTCCAACCCAAAAGAAAATCTAACAGCCAAGCGGCTTGCCAAATTCGGCTCATCAAAATCTCAAACTCATATGGAATATAAACTTGTACCTTTTTGTCGGGCATAT
>JASFAX010000811.1:0-55756 GCA_030737875.1 Allium sativum | reverse complement strand
GTTTTCATGTCAAAATTCGTGTCGAGTTTCCATGTCATATTTCATGTCAAATCATGTCAAGTTTTCAAGGCAAGTTTCATATCAAGTCGATGTCAGGTTCGTGTCCATATCCAGGTTCAAGTTATAACAACATTCATGTTTCAAGTTTTGCCTATTATCGAGTTCATAATTCATGTTCATAACCAATTCATGTTTTGCCCTATCTACCCAAATCGTATTCCCTTCGCACGTGAACGTGAATCGATCTCTACTACAAATAAATCCAAATCTTGAAATAGAGGGAATAGCATCAAGACTATGATAGGCAAAAGGGACTAGCATAAAGCAATAAAAGGGGTTACAAGACTAGCATGACATAACTTGAGATAATTGGTTACAACATCACTGGCATATAGGATTTCAAATCTAGCAAGATAAGGTGATAGTCATGGTAAACGCTGACATAAAAGAATAGGCATGCAAAGGCAAGCCAAATACAAGAAAAATGGATCCAATGGTTTTGGTGTACATAATAGTGAATAAACTAAGCAAGTCGCACCCTTGGTATGAGATCCAACAAACTGCAAATTCGGTATACAACATGGGTTTCAATTAACTATAATAGTCTCAGGTAATTAACCTCGATAGTCATAGTCATGGTCGTAGGTAGAAATCTCATAATTAAGAACCCTAAGCGATTAATCACAATAGTCATGGTTAACTATCCAAAATAGTTCTAGGCAATAGTCATAGGCAATTAACAGTAATAGTTTCAAGGTCATGGTCATAGATAATGGCCTTATGTTCATAATCATAGATAATATTTCTCATAGTCAAGAGTCATAGTTGATTATCCACAATTGTCCTTGTCATAGTCATAGACAACAGTCTTTCTTTCATCGTCATAGGCATAGGCTTAGTCTTATTAGTCATAGGCAGTCTTATGTTCACCGTCATAATCATTGGCATAGTCATATTAGTCATAGGCAGTCTTATGTTCTCAGTCATAGTCCTTGTCCATTAACAATAGATTCAACGTCATAGGCATGTTAAGGTTATAGACACGAGAGAGTTTGATTTACAACATGAATAGGTCCAAAGAAATATTCACGAAAGTAAAGATCCAAGACGAACAAGAATAGATACGAATCAATTACCATACATAGATCCAATTCCAATTTACAACATGGATATTAAGTTTACAACTTTTATCTAAAAGTAACTTGAACTTACAGTGCGTGGATCGAGAATTAGAAAGCAGAATTTGATTGTTGAATCTCTATTTGATCGATCGTGTTCTAATTGAAATCCCCTAATTTACAAATCCCTAAGCGTAGTCTTGATGGAGAAGGAGCAGTCCTTTATATTCCTTTTTATTTGATTATCTTAGAAGCAGCATAAGGACAGAAAGAAATGGTGTGGAGAGAATGAGGCTAGGGGTGAGTTTATATAGGGTTAGGCAGACGAATCTAGTCACGAAAGAAGTCTAAATACATCAGAATGCATCTGGTGCAGGAAACAGGTTCGGAAGGCAGGTCGACCCCCAGGTCGACACTATGGTCGACCTGGTCCCTGGGAGGTCGACACTATAGTCGACCCCCAGGTCGACCTGGTCCATGGGCGGGAATTTTCCCGCCCAGTCTGATCTGGGGTTTGAATTCGAATTTCGAGCTGTTTTTTATTCTGAAAATTCCTGAAACTTCGGAGGGTCGTATCTCCCTTATACGGACTCCGATTTTCAAAAACTCGGACTCTATTTCATGTAAAATTTCGAGACGAACGCAATGGCGCAGCCCGTTTCCCTTGATTCTTATTTTAAAATTTAATTCTGCCTTGATTTCTAGTTTCGACATGTTATAAAAATACGGGTTGTTACAATCCGCCTAACTAAGAGAAGTATTATGTGGCTAGAAAATTACTAATAGTGCCAGCTAGATAGTTACGACAGATCCTCTTGTGGTAAGGTAATAAATGGCCAGTTGTCTCCTACCTTTTATGCAGTAAGTAGTTGCATACTATCTCTTATATTATTTTATGAGGTTGTAATTGCGATGTATACTCGGAATTAGATATTAAATAGTTGGGTCCACAATTGGTATTAAGTGATCATAGGATCTTCCTTAGTATTAAATGATGTAGGACTTGCCTCTTTCCAATATAAATGAGCAGTAGGCATACTATGTGTTTGTGTGCTAACACCTTAGACATATATTTAATAGTATTCATACTATCCAATTATATACATAAGAGTTAAACTCAAAGATTTTATTTACCAGAACTTGTTGTTCTGACCCCGTCCTCTTAACAACACGAGTTAGGTTGGATGGACTTGAAGGAAAAGCTGAAAGATGGAAGGCGTGGCGTTAGGGCAGTTGTCTACTAGTTGTTATTATTATGTGCATAATCATTATGGATATTTATGATACTTCGCATTTATGTTTTTGTGACAATTGTTGTATCATACACCTTTATAATGGTTTTATGAAATGAAATGGGTATATTATTTTTAATTACATTTTATCCATCCGCTTTCTGTTCTGATCGTACTAGCATGGCTCTTTGATATTATTTATTTATTACAACCAATGACTCGTTTTAAAGCGGTTCAAATTTCCGATGGGACTTTTTTTTTATTGAAATTTAGGCTCATTCCGAGGTGGATTGTTACACAAGCGTGTATTTCCAATCTAAACCACGCTCGATCTTGTGCAAAGATATAACTATTCACTGGTTCTTATCTTCTGAACATAGTGTGACGACCGCCTCATACCCCTGCACAAAACTATAAGAAAGGCGTCCTACATGACGTGTTAGTCCGATATGGGGCGATCATCAAGGAAAGTAATCGAAACAGAACATGTCATACAACTCACACCGCATAGATAATATATATAATAATAAAATATAAAACATGATATAGTAGTAAAACATAACAAAGCAGAAAATCTCATCTCCATAAAAATCACATAATATCGAGTATAAAATATCTCAGTAACTGAATATCTTAATACATCATACCTCCCTACATCCCTCATCAGAATATATAAATGTCAATACAGCGAAAATCATTTAAATAGCTACATAATAAGGATAGTAGTAGGCCATCCTCCTGCTTATCTTCGCACAACATCATCGTCACCAACATGTCACCTACTACTCAGTCTACTCATCAGCATCGTCGATGAGAATCCCAAGATAATAAGAGAAGACATAAAACCTTAGGTCAGACAATGGTCTGGTACGAGCGATAAATATCTTACAACAACTACACAGGATAATATGATAATAGACAGTTCAAGTCTCATTTGACATATCCTTGCAATCATAGAGTTAGCACATAACAATCACATTAAATACGTTACTCAAACACATAGAAATAGATATGAGTCCGAATAGGATTCCTAATCACGATTTCTCTTTAGTATCATACGGTGATAGCTTACCCACAGAAATAGAAGAGAACACATAAGCAATCATAGCATCCATAATAAGCAATAACCTGCCTATCATCGACTAAAGCCTTGAATATGTTGGTTTTGAATGATTGGCTATTGCCATCCGTCAAAGGAAAAATGGAAAACCACGGTTCTAGTCGGACTACCATACGTCCCACATACGTTTGTCTTCTAAAGACGACTAGATCGCTCTCCAAGCGATCCATGGTACTCGATCTCCCAGATCATAACAGGTGTTCCCACGATACCCCTGCTTCGAGTCTGCTAGAATCCTTCGATTTATCAAAGATTCCTTTGCACTTCCAATCATATGGACTATCTACGACTCCATCTTTTAGCTCGAGTCAGTCCATTATCGTGCAGCTTCGTTCCACCTCGAGCTGCCTATTGCATTAGCCTTCGACCACTCCCGCTTGAGTTCACAATCGAAGAACCAATATCGCTTTGACGATGACTTCCACCACGTAGAAGCGACTGACAAACAGAGACTACCGGCAACCACCATAAAACCTCTACTCACCATAGCCAGAACCCGACCCCAACTGATCAATGTGGTGGATCGGTACTAGTCCATCACTTATGGATGGGTATCGATCCAAACACTTAGCAACTTTTTGGCTAAGTAAAATTTTAATTTTTTTTTTTAATATTTAAAAATATTATTTTATTCTTCGCCTCGAATATGTCCCTCTAGTCCATTCGCGCCTCGAATCGCCTTCCCGAAGGTTCATATGTCCGTCCATACCTATGCTCTCGAGCGATTTCATTTCGACCTATCCAATTCACTTCAAACTTTGCACATGATCCACTATTGACCCCATGAAGCCATGCACGAAGTTTCGTCTCCCCTCGACCAACCGTGGTGGATCGGTACAGGTCCACAGGCTATGTACCGGTACCAGTCCATAGGCTATGGACGGGTACTAGCCCATGTACTTAGAGTATTTTCGCTCGAAAATTTCTAAGTTCAACCTTAACATCCTCCAAATCTCATTTGCCAACTTTCGTCTGAATCCGATCATCTGAATCTCTGATTTGCTTTGTTCTTCGATTCAAAGTCATAGGACACACAATTCTAAACAAATAAATTATGCATAACGTACAATTCAACCA
This sequence comes from Allium sativum, assembly GCA_030737875.1. Classification (NCBI taxonomy): domain Eukaryota; kingdom Viridiplantae; phylum Streptophyta; class Magnoliopsida; order Asparagales; family Amaryllidaceae; genus Allium; species Allium sativum. The sequence goes on along the minus strand of JASFAX010000811.1, from coordinate 51,209 downwards.
ATCAAACAGTAATTCATCCAATTTTGAACATGAACAATTATATGAATACATACAAACATGATTCATATCATAATAATCACAAATCTAGCATAATTTAGCACTAATACACATAAAACATGATAAATCCAACAAATTACATGATATATGATCAAATTAGAATATCCTAGGACGTCTAGATCTGAAATAAACATATATGATATGTTTTTATGGTACAATTAACATATAACATATGAGGTGTTTAATTAACCTAGTTAACGCATATAATCTATAGTAACAACATGAGCGAAGAAAACCCTTTAATTCCATGCAAAACAGCGAGATCTAATCTCTTTTGATGCAGATCTTGCCACTAGATGCGATATAGAATGATTTGAGAAAGAAATTAGGGTTTAGAGGAATTAGGTTGAACTAGAGATTCTCAGGCGTTCAACCTAATGTGTGGAATGAGAATCTTAATTCCCTCGTCAAACCCCTATATATAATCTCATGTCATTAGCCTAATGGGCTCACTAATAAGCCCATTAGCTGTAACTAATCTAGCCAGCAAAAATAAAAACATAAAACGACGATATCTCCTAGACTGACCACTCTATGGAATAATCAACTACCATCCCGATCCAATGAGACCAATTGCATCATTTGATTCAGTCCGTAGTAAAAATTATGGCTAGAACAGTACATCACAAGGGCAAAATGACCACAAGTGATTTGATAAAAATCATGGATATGTATCATATCCTCATAAACGACACATTAAAAATATAAGAATGATAGGATCACTAGGGAATTAAATAGAATTGTTTACGATCATTTGATACGTAAAATACGGATCGTTAAATTTGGTGTCACAAATGCCTATGCTTGGGCATCAATCGTTGACTTGGCACATCTCCAAGCACTAATCAAATGGTAGGTATTTAAGGGCAATCGTCTAATTAACCCTAAAATGATTATACTCCTAATCGATCGTGGATCAAAGAAGTTCATTAATACATATTGGCGCATACGTAGAAAATTGGTTTCTTAAAACATCGAACATTTGATTCTACAGCTGACCACGAGGATTAAAGTTGACTTTAGGAATGTAGTTCCATAAGTTTCAAATAACATTATTTATAAAATAAAGGATAACAAACTCTACCTTTCACATCTTATCCATCAACCTAGATGTTTTATTTGCAAAAATAAATAAATAAATAAAAGTGATAGAGCATTGTAGATTCATGCCACTCTGCAAGTGCAGAACTAGGATCCCATCGGCAATTGATAGCTTGAAAATTCCATCTCAAAGCTTTTATTTAATTGCATCAAACCCTTCAAATTTCAAACTAATTTCCTCCATATCAAAATAGACTCTGCTCAACATGAGTTTGCCTATCTCAATATAACAATTTCTAACATAAGAGTTAAAGCTGTCTTCCTATTATTTTCATCTCTAGAAATTAACTACCTTAGTTTAGCCTCTTCCAACTTTGTATTGATCAAATCGACGGGCTAAAAGCAAGAGTTCCTTTCTTATTTTGAGATCACAATGTTTTTTTCTTTTTCAAATAAGAAGGGGCATTAGCTCAACTAAATCATAGCCTTAACTCTAAGCCAAACGAATGGAGTACAATCGGTCATTGATAGCCTATAAGCTTATGCACTAGTGAAACCCATCAATCCACTTGTCCTTGGCTTTGGTTAATCATTTCTCTATATGATTTAAGCATCAAAATTTAGTACGAAAAATAATAAGAAAATTCCCAAAAATAATAATCATGGTGATCATAAAACCATTTCTAATATAGTAACTCGATTTCAAAAAGGAAAGATGATTTTATATTTTCATGTGCTGCTTATATTATCTAAAAGAATTACCTTTTCTGCTTAAAGATCCAAGATAATTTATAAAAGGATAGAAAAAACAGACTTAAATAAAACCATTGTCCAATTTAAGCTTTTTCAATTCTAATGAACGGTAGCCTCAGATATTACAACAGGGTACAAGGCATAGAGACCCTTTTCTTCTTACCACCAGAACGGAACATTTCGTGATCTTATTGGACATGGAATATTACAAATGAAACATTACTCATATTTTCTCTGTTGAATCCAGTCTCAGTCATTCAAATATCCGTACATTGTTGACAATTTTGGTGATTAGATCACATAATTTGTTGATTCCACACGATTCAACGTCTCAACGAAATAAAGTAATATATACCAAGTTAATTCTTTATTCCAACAACATAACCCAAAAAAAAAAAAAAATCAACCAAGTATTATCCATTCTAAGTCTTCAGCTCTATTTCAACTCACCACAATCTTCAATCACAACCTTAGCCAAAGGCGTCCCATCATCGGAGCCCTGCTTCTCCACTTCTTCAATCACATCATACCCATCAACGACCTTCCCAAACACGACATGCTTCCCATCAAGCCAAGCAGTCTTCTGCGTACATATGAAAAACTGAGACCCGTTAGTGTTCTTACCCGCATTCGCCATGGACAAGATACCGGGTCCAGTGTGCTTCTTTATGAAGTTCTCGTCTTCAAACTTGGCTCCGTATATGGATTCACCACCGGTGCCATTGCCTCGGGTGAAGTCCCCTCCCTGGCACATGAAGTTCGGTATTATGCGATGGAATGTCGATCCTTTGTAGTGTAGTGGCTTTCCAGACACACCGATCCCTTTTTCACCCGTGCAAAGGCACCGGAAATTTTCTGCAGTTTTCGGGACTACATCTTTGTATAGTTCCATTATTACTCGACCGCCTTTTGCTTTTCCTATTAGTATGTCGAAGAAAACTTTCGGGTTTGCCATCTCTTACCCTTGGCTGGCTGATATTGAGATTATCATTCAGATGGTTTGAATTATAGCATTACTTATTTGAATATACATGGATAATAGGCATTTGAGTTCTTAATGCAGCCATTTGTTAGTATATATACAAGCAGTGATCAAAACACAACTACCATAATACCATTTGAGTTCTTCGTAACGCAAAAACTTGCTAGTGAATTATAAATCCAACGCCAAACTTAATAGAATTTTGTTTATTAAAAATTTATGTCTTTATGCTTGAAACACCACAAAGATCAGAACTTTGAAGTCAAAAAGCAAAAGACAACAAAAATATTGCACTAATTTTTGAGCTCAACAGGTAGTTTCATATAAATCTGCAAGCCTTCGATATGTGCTTTAAGGTAATTAAGGAAATGCATGATTCTGACTGAAATTTTAATGTGAAAGTACATGAAGAAATCTCCCAAGTGAATCGTAATAAAAACAAAACGGGAACAGAGGGCCATTTTACATCACTCTGTAATTCTAGCTTTGGTAAGACGTTGTTACCAAAAAAATCAATGGGAGCCAGAAACTTGTTTTCAAATTTCTACTGGGTGGTCAAATCAAATTCGGTAGTGGCTCCACGTGGTATCTTTGGGTATCACGCAGTGTTCCTAAATGGTTCCTTAAAAGACCACGTAGAGTCACCATGAGAAAATGTATTATTGTGTTTTTTTAATTAAATGGAGGACTACTCAGCAAAATGACATGTTTACTCATTTCTGCTGAACTTTAGAGACCTGCTCAGCAATTAGCTGGGTCGAAATAGAATTTGCCAAACCGAAAATGAACAGACTGGTGAGCGGTTACAATTTGATATGGGTGAGGTGGAAAATAGAATTTTGCTAATTTTAATTGAATCTGTGAAATAAATAAGAGTGTTAACAGAATCAGCCTAAATAGAGCTTATCTTACTACTGATTAACTGTTTTTTTAAACATGGATTCAAGTAATAAACAAACCGCATAACTAATATGATACCATTCAAACCTTTCGCAATGCAAAATCAGCCGGGTAAAATTCAAATTCAGCATCAAATCCAATTGAATTAGATCTGCTAAAAATTTATGTCTTGATCGTATTAACACCACAAAGATCAAAAGTTTGTAGTTCATCAACAAAAGACAACACTAGTATTGCACTAATTTTTGAGCTTAACAGGTAGTTTCGTACAATCCCGCAAGCCTTCGATACGTGCTGTAGACTATAAACTTTACATGCTCCAGGCTGAAATTGTAACCTAAATTACGTATAAATCAATAATTCAAACTATAAAATGTAGACAGAGAAACGTACCGATGAGATACGGAGGATGCCAACTTGTTAGGTTTTAGGGGTTTCGAGGCGGCTATTTAAAAGTTGGTAGAATTAGGGTTTACGTTTGGAACATAGATGCTAAATTACGATTTACTCCAACATCCAAAATACTCTTTTCGGGTTTGAATGGTGGGAGACCGGCCCACTGACTTGTAGAAACATCAGCGTCAACTCTGTTTTACATTCGGATTCAGCTTATGATGCAACTCACTGGTTGTTTAATGCAAAATTGCATTTTATTTTCTAGAATGGTCAATCGAAAATTTGCACACCACTGGTTGTTTAATGCAACCCAGATTATGATGCAATGTGATGTTGAAGCATACGGTGCTTGTGGAAGCAACAAAAAAGGTGTTCACAAAGCAATTGCAAAAAAGTTCAACAACGCCGTACAAAACGATCGGACATCGCACCGATAGGCGAAAGCAAGATGCGAAATAAATATGATAGTCTTCGACGAGAGTGACTCAAATGGAATGCGCTGATGAACAAGACTGGTGTTGGTTGGGACCCTTGTACGGGAACGGTTTCTGCAAGCGACGAATGGTGGAAAAATCGTGTTAAGATTTGTGAACTTTAATTTTTACTGTTTATATGTAGATAGTTTCTTACAATTTATTTCTTACTTTTAGGAATTTGGACCGGTTATTATAAAATATAGGAAACGTCCGCTAGATCACTTGGAAATGATGCAACAATTATTTCGTGAGACGAATGCTACTGGTCAATCGTCATACATGCCTATTACTACCGTACAACCGTCGCAGATGATACGCCGTCTTCATCACAGAGCACGATTGGTAGAACATGGGTTTTTGATGGGTTTTTAATCCATTGGATTAAACGCAAAATGAATATATTCCAAATTTGAATTCGTCATCAAATCCTCCATTGCAACAAACTTCAATAAATCCTCCATTTCACGCAACTCCAATTAATCCTCCTTCGCAACCAACTTCACGTCGAGGTTCAAGAAGACGACGCGGTGAAATTGAAGACAAGATGGCTGAGCTCACTGGAATAATGCACGAGAGACAGATGAAAAAACTTCGCACGCATTCTGATAGTCGGACTACCGGTACCAGCGTAGAATCAACGGTAGTTCTACAAATTTTGCAAACATAGTTGCTCGCATTCAACGTCTTGGAGAAGGAGGTGAATCTGATATTGCAGACGCAATATTATTTGTTATGAAACCCGACAAGAAAGAGACATTCAATGTTCTTCCAGACGATATAGCGAAAAGTTGGTTGATATCGGGGATTGCAGCTCAACGTCACACAAAAGAATACCAAACTTATCTGATAAAACAAAGTGGTGCCAACAATTAGGATGTTCATGTCAGTTTGTTATTTTATTTCTGTTGTATTTGGTTTTTTTATGAAATGTAGTAGGTTTTTTATATGCAGTTGGTGTTTAATTTTCAAACCAAAAAATAAAAAATAAAAAACAAAAAATAAAAATACCAAACTCAAATACCTCGTTCGCAGCAAAAACGCAATTACATTCACTAACGTGTCACGCTCAAATACCACACTCAAATGCCCCGCTCAAATGCCCTGTTACCGTACGTTGAAAACACACCCTTAGGCAAAGAAATTATGCTAAACTTTTCGAGTTTAACATGTTCTTTTTCCCTCCCCTCTTCTTGTCTTTATTTTTTTGTACCTTTTGGTAGGTTACTTCTTACCCCATAACTGTGCAGTTAAAGCGCCTAGCGGTTCTATAGCGGCGGAGGTGCAGAAAGTTGTAGCGGGGATAAAGCAGGGAAATAGCGAGGATATAGCGGAGACACAAAAAGGTTCATTAGATGTAAAACCAAATATTTAAAAATTAATTTATCATCTTTCTCACATTATATGTGTATAAGAAATTAATATGTATTAATTTTATATAACAAAATCAAGGAATATCGTAATTATACATGCTAAATTTTATGAGTATTATTCATTGTTACCATATGTTAGGTACATATGCCTTAAATTTAGCCCTTAACGCTAAATTTACTGAATTTTTTAAAATAAGAACTAGTCAAATCAAGCTCTATATGTTAATACTGCTAAAGCGGACGCTAAAAAGCATTGATTTAGCGGATGCAGCAGAAAATAGCGGGGCTAGAAGCGAATCTACTATTCATCAGCGCTAAATTGAAATAACGTAGCGGTTGAAGAGCGTTATGGGCTATAGCGGGGATATTGCGGGGATTTAGCGGGGCTTTAACTGCATAGCCCCATAATTTATCTTCCTTCGAATTTCTTCTTTATAGCCTAAGACATTCATTAATCATTATTTAACTACTTAAGATTAACGATGAGATGCACATTCGTGAACAACTTTGGATTGGAATTCGGTTAGACTGATGATGTTTAATGAAAATATTTTGAGTATAAAATGGCTAAAAGTGGTACAAGAAGTAAGATTGTCGTGTATTTTATAGTTCATATTAGTATTGAATTTATTTTGTGTAATAGCTATTAAATGCAGAAAAATAGTGTCATGGACAAAGTTGCAAACCGTAAGGGCGGCCAGTTGAAATTTTATTCTAAAGAACGAAGCATCAGATTTTAGGTATAAGTTTTACAGTGTGCATAGTATCAGAATTTGACTATTGACTACCGGTTTTTAAATATCAGTTTTATAGTGTGTATCATATCAAAATTTAGCTATCAGTTTACGGTGTGTATGGTATCAGTTTTACAGTGTGTATTGTCCTTGAGAATAAATTTTTAATGGGTTATCTTTCAACTTGAAAAAGTTATGAAGTTTGGCATTCACAATAAAATCCTCTATTTAATGTTTAATAAGTAATAATTATTAACTAGCATTGAATATAAAGTAACCCATATTTAACAATTAATTTAAATATTTTATAATTTGTGCTTGATAACTATTGTTTAGTAGCTAATATTTAATGGGGACGGCTATTTAGACACAAAATTAAACACAAGGGGAACACTAATTTGAACCTTTAACACTTTTTGGCCTTACAAAAAAGAGTTGAATTCAAGGGATGATGTGTGGTGGAGATTAATTGTATCATCGACGATGTTAAAATTTTGTGTTTAAATATACTTTCTCATATTTAATAACTCATACTGAATATTAACTAATTACTGAATAAATAAATATCCTTATTTATATTGATTTCTAATACATTAAGATAAAAAGATAACTGTATTAGTCTAAAGGAAACATATCTAACTAATGTTTTCTTGTGGTCCTCTGGCACATGCACATAGACATTCTTTAGAGGGCATTATGTATCAGTAAAATCCATCATTAATAGCATTGCGGTCTATTAGGATTGCAAAACAAGTTAATAGCAAAAATCAAATCTCATCGAGATAGTATCATATCATGCAAATGTGTAATAGCTTCATGCTCATCCCTGGGCATGAACCACCTAGACGGTGGCTATGACACTCGATAAATTGAGAGACAAAAAATGTCATTTCTTTATGTATAAAGTACGCTATTTATTAATAGCTAAATTTTATAGTAGCTCATTGGCATAGAGTATAAAAGGGTGCATGAAATGCATACGATCAACTATTAATTCATGAAATTTTAACATGTTTTTCCTTCCTCGTCTCTCTTGGACCCTTATTTACAAAAAAAGGCCTAAGGCCAACCTTGCATGGCTTCGAGAAACCACCCGAAGGTCGTAGGAATATGAAAAGAAACAAAAGAGGCTTGACATCTGCATGATGCTTCGTTTTTTGGCTAAATAGTGTTCTAAATAAAGCAATATGATGGATTTATCATTCTATTGGGAATAAACAGAGTATTTTATATAAGATAGGTCATTAACCCTTACTAAAATCGATTAAGATAAGTCTTATAGCCCTTACTGAATCTATCTTATTTAAGCACATCATTATTTGGTGTAACATAAAGATGACAACTATAGATACTTTGTTGAAGGAAACGAGTGAATAATAAATCATTTATCTTAGGAAATACTAGATTTGTTTTTTGCTTTATGTGTTTAATGCTAGCTTTCAATCAAGACTAAATGAAGGAAAAGACGAAGATTCAAACCAATGAGAATACGTAAGACATATAATTAATGTCATACACAACCATTACAAATTTCAAAGAGGAAGCAATCCTAATAAGTAAGCTAACATAACTTACATGACCAACTTATTATCGATATGTCAGACATATTTTTCATCAAATTCTTTTTCATTAACAGATGGTGTGTCCATGAAGGCACCATAGGTTTCATACATATTTGTGATGACCCATTCTCTCGATCCTCGAAAGAACAGGTAGTCATTGGAATATAACACATTAACATAACAATTGAAGATAAAACATTTCATTATTGTACATCAATATACATCAAGGATAATATCAGAGTTTACAACATCACATGATCCTAATAATTATACATAAAGGTTCAAATAGTACACATCGGAATAAAAGATAATCAACATAATAATCTTGGAGAGTCCAAAGGAAACATCCAAATCTAGCTCCAGCTCTAAGTCCAAAACCAACTTCCGTACACATCCAAAAGAAACTAAGCTAACAAACTGATACTAGGTTGCCGGTGTGAAAATATGGGCACTTGAGTTTGCAAGGGAAAAACAAACTATGAGTCAGTCATGGGACTGGTATGAGAAACCCTACAGTTATTTTTGACTTATTTAAAATAAGGCATATCACGGGACCACGCCATATAACACGTAACGAGTTTGCTCCACACGAATGCCAGTGCATAAAATCACGCAATGCTTTTTGAAAAATGAATCCATTATAAGACTCAAGTCTCATCACACAAAGCAAGCGCAAACCAGGGGATAAAGTTTTACTTTATCATGGCCAAACATGCTTGATACAAGAAAATCATTTGATATTATTATTAATGTCTAAGTGTTGGAAAACAATTTTGAAAATAAATATATTAATCTTAGACGACATAATACCCCATCATATTATGTCTCCATATAGGTTTACCACTAAAACCGTAATGTCTCGTATCGGAAATTGGATTCCATCATGAACCAAGGCAAAGGATCTTCCTTATCCGACTTCGGAACATCTCTAGCAAAATGTTCCAGGGATCACAACATGTGTCCCTTGGAGTGGTAGAGCCAGTCCACCAATTCCCGGTGAGTTAGACAAATACTTGAACATAATGTTCCCCGGTCGTATTTGATCGTCATCTGAGGCACCTCGATTCCAACATCCATATAAGTAAATTGTCTGGGCTCCATACCGTGACATCACTTTTAGTTAGAAGGAAATGTATGTCCTTTCTCTAATGTCCTTTATCCCATTTTCGGCTCATTCCAAGGTGTGAGGCACGTGAGTCAACGTAGCACAAAACTCTACTTTTCAACAAAAGCTTTGATTTATCTGCCAACAGCACTCAGCATGTCACATTGTCAATTCACACATATGATCAGTTTCTTTTAATAATATAACCTTTGTGTTTATACGCCTTAAAGAAGGGTGTTAAGCTAAGAGAATAAATTATCCACCACCAACAGATATATCGTTAATAGCAACTAACCGAGTATGTTATGAAATACAATGTCAGACATGCCATCCATTTATTAGTTCATTCTGGGTCTGAATGAAACCGAAGACACCTTATTCCGCGTCCAATTAAGGAGAGAAGCCATTGCATATCCAGACAATCAATAAATACATCCGGACCACTGCTACTTTAACCCCTTCATGGGAGCTACCCACATCCAGGGCATCAGCAAGCAGTCCATTCGATGTGAAGATTCCCGGTCTTCCACTATCTTTAATGTCTTCGACTTTTAATCGTCGTATAATTATTTGAAATGGGTTGAACCTGGTCTTTTCGAATAATTTGCATCCAAAACAAAATTCTTTGTCGGATCATTAATCCATCAATTAAGTCTCATTTAATCGTTATTCATTTCATAAGATTCAAATCTTATTCTCAACTTGGTTAAGTTACTTGGTTTTCCAAAAATCATCCTTAACCTTGTAAAAAGATTTACTTAAGGATTAGATTCGATTTACGAAATAAAAATTCTTATTTCAAAACATTTCACAAAACTTGTTATATCAACCGTTACAAAATTAGCCAAATTCTACTTAACCAAATAAAACCATATATAATTGGTTCAAAACTCTTTCAAATCATTTATAACAATTTATGATGATTTTTCCCTATTTTTATTTATATAAAAATAATTCATTTTCGTAACTTTCGATTACAAGCCATTAAACGTCCCAACGTCGTTTTTATTTAGATTTGATTTGAACGTTTCTAAAAATTTAACCATTCGATTTCAAAACTCTTATTATTATTAGAAAGCTCTTTTCATTACGAACCCAACGGTTCCAGTTTCGGGAGAATCCGACGGTCGGATCTCCCGGTACGTCGATTTAAAGTTAATGGTCGAAATTCGCAAAGGATCGTTGCGTGACACGTCCTATTCAAACTATACTTCGATTAATATTAAAAACTGAATCATATCCATTTGAAACTAGTTTATTAACTATTTGATAACCTCTAGAAAATTATATTTCCAATTTCAACTTCAATTTCAAATGGTTCTAATAACTAGATAATATAATATTATTTTATTATTAAAGTAAAACTATTTTATTATTAAAATAATATTATTTTTCAAACTTCATTATTTTTAATTCAGATTTTCCTAACACTCGTTGTAAAAATAAATAAGAATGTTTTGTAAAGGAAGTTCTTTCAAAACTCACCCTTGATATCCTAATTGAACTTCACTTTTATCGATTATTATTCATTTTAAAAATAAATCTTGAACAAGTCGTAACTACATGAAAATTAATTCAAATCAGTTGCTCCAGTTACAAATATTCATTGTAATTTTATAATCTTTGTATACATCCAAAATTGGACATCAAATTCAAACTTTTATTTTTAACCTATTATTATATTAATAAAATATTCATTAAAATCATTTTTTTATGGATACTTAACAAATGGAACAATAATCACATCTATTGGTCATTTTCAATCAGTGTATCATATAACACTAAATCAACCATCAAACAACATCCAATCCACATGTAAAGTGGAATACACCGTATAAGCCTTAAATTAATAACGCTTTGTCAATCAACAAATTAACCGCAAAAATCAATCAATGGATATATATATATATATATATATATATATATCAATTAATTATCATTCAAATACCCAAGTGAGGTTCACATCACATTCAATAACCAGTAATTGGTGAATTACTTCCTCAAGACCATTTAATGTTCAAACTGTTTTCAAATCAACACTATTGGTGTTTAAGTGTCACATACCCAGACAACTACATGTTTATCAATTAAAAATGATATTTTTAACATACCCATCATCATAAAACATCATAATGAACTTGCTCTTCAAGTGTATCACACGAGCGATAGACGCAGGGTTGAAATTAAACTAAACATAGCTCACGGTTGTTATAGTCACCCCCACTTAAAAGAATTTGAGAGATGATAATATATATGTGGATTGAACGTCTACAAAATCTTATTGGAATTGGATTAGTGTAGCTCACGGTTGAGTAGGGGTGTTAAATGGTGTTGTAAAATAGGGGTGCCCCGAAACGCTTATATATATATATATATATATATATATATATATATATATATATATATAATCAGTTAGATTTTGCAGTCAACAAAACATAGCCAACTTATGAGGAGGATGACATTAAAGATATGCATTATCTCGTTTTAATCAACAGGTTTGGCATTTTCTTTTCATCCACTCTTGCAGTGCAAACACTTGCATTGGAAATTAATCCTAGAAACAATCAAGAGTTGAAAGGCTTCTTAAAGCTCGACATTATGTAAATGGAGTCTGCAACATATGCACTCGACAAACATGTATTCCTGAAATGATAGTCAAGTAAAACTTTTGCATTAACATAATATCAACATATGCTCTTTTATTTGTGCATGTACTACATATAAGTTTGTACGATCAAATAAAATAATAATCTTATAACTGGTGTTTTTTTAATTCTTATTCCTCATATGCACGTCTTATTGTTTGTTTCCACATTTTGCATATTGAAGCAATTAGTTGTGATGAGTCCAACAACGAAATACACAGATTTCAATTACGTAATTTAAAGCACAAAATTGCTTCCAATAGCTGAGTATGAGAGTAACATCACGAAAATAGAGATCAAGAGATTTATAATTTCATGTTGCACTTTCATATTACCTATGTCCTTTCATCCGCATACATAGATTTCTACTGACTATGTTAGCTCGCATAAAATTGTACTAAAATAAAATCATAAACCAAAATCATATTATATAGATATACATTTAATTAACTAAATTAACCAACATCAAAACTACCATACTCTTTATTTTACATTTCCCGTGTGCGTAGCATGGACCACTCACTAGTTCTTATTATCATGTGAAAAGCTCGGTCATAAGAAGAGAAAAATTTAGGCAATATGTCAAGGCTTGTAGAAGCTTCGTTCTTGCTACATCAGAAGTTTTTGCAACTTTATCAAAAGTCTCCTAAACCACATCTGAAATTTGAAATGTCCAAGACCAGCTCCAACATCGACATCATCAGTTACCCAACTAGTAGCATTGCTAAGAATCTATTATATTATATGGAAGGATAATCTTTTCTCAAATCCTTTTCGGTTCTACTTTCGTCAATAAAATTGTGATCGTGCCATCTGTCCCACGCATGAGATCGTTCGGCCTCGGTTTCATAACTTATAGAATACCGTGCGTTTCCTGTTACCATATACATCATCAACCGCTCCTCTTCCCTTCTCATTTTACCCATTGATCTTTTTAACCCAAAAATTGCTTGCCTCCTCTTCTCATTGTATCCACAAATCTTTTTAACCCAAATTCCATAACCACATCTCCATCTCCATATTCCTTACCTTCTCCCACCCATGGCACGCTGCATCTACTTCGAAATTTTGCCATATTCATATATAAATGATTTCCATTTTTTAGTAGCACGCCAGATCTGTACTTCTCCGCTTCCATTTTCGGTAAAAATTCTCATGGCTCCATGTAATAAACGGTTTTAGATCCATCCCAGTTTCTACTTATAAACCTTAAATCGTACAAACAAATTCTTTGCTCTTGCTGTCTACTTCAAAAAACGCTTATCCACTGGCGATCTGATGCAACACCTCTATCTTTACAGCGTTGTTTAACTCACTACCGCCCCTCTTGACATATCGTTATTTTCAAACATTTCTGACTTTCACTTGTAAGCTGAAATCATTCCGTTGTATTAATTTAGGTCTGCAGACTTCAGGTTGTTCTGCAGTATTGCGTCAGTTCAACCCAACGTCTACGTCTTCAATTTATTTCCGTGGTCAAGAGAAATGGTTTTACGCTAACATAGCGTAATTTTATATATTAATTAAATTTTAGGGTCAGGTTATGAATAATTCAGCTTACAAATTACAAACATACTGCTGACATAATATACCTATTTAGGAATTATAATTTATAATTTTTGATGATCGACTGAGATTGTCTTTTTTTTTTTTTTTGGCTTAACCTATGATATAAGTGAACTTATTTGAGAACTATTCTTATTTGTGTACTTTATTACAAGGTCTATTTGGATGTGAAAAGAGTAGCACAATTTGTATCATTTTTTACTTCTGGAAATGGAAAGAGTAGCACAACTCATTATTCAAACATTGTTAAATAAGGTGTGTATTCTAATATGTTACCTGGTATTGTTCATCCGTGTTAGCCAGAAACTTATTCACAAAAACCCTTCAGGTTATTATGTATTTGTGTTATCATTTGATGACCTTTCGGTTCCAGTTTTCTCTAAAATATCACGTGTTGCCATGTGTCATGGTAATTTAATCATCTTAAATTTGTCATTACCTTTGCTAATTGCAGTTATTTCTTATAGGAATACTAATAGACTCATTCATGTTTTATATATTACCTTTTTATTAGCATTTTAATAGAAATACCAATGCATACATTTGTCATTTCTTAATTCTTTCACTTCCGTTTAATTTTCTTACAATATTGTCTTTTTTCACGTTTCTATGAATGCTATAGTTAAAAATCCTAATTCCAACATAAATCAAATTATATTATATGAAAGCTCAATGTCTGCTTGATATCTTTTGGTTTTAAATTTGTTAAAAATACATAGGCTGCCACGTGTAAATTTTCCAGATCCAACGGCTCATCAGAACCTGATTTCGTGTCTTTCCAAGTTACTCCCTAGACTTCCCTCCTCTTCTTTTTCTTCCAAGACTTATAAAAATTACCTTTCCCTAGCCACCATTTATATTCGTCCTTCTCTCCCAAAGGAAAAAAAATTTGTTCCCTCAACCAACCATATCCCCTTCTCCATACACACATCGAACTGCTGCGGGTAATCCAACCAACCACCCCTGCTCCACCACTGCCCACTGCATCCTATGGATGCCTTGCAGGTTTGCATAATTAATTTGCGTTTGTTGTGTATGAGCTGCTTGGCTGATTGATTTAGAGTTCAATTCTTATTGATCACTTGATGCAATTATTGTTTCAATTATTAAATTACTCAACATACAAACAGATTAACTGATTGATTCAGAATTTTGTTCTTATTGATCGATCGGTGCAATTATCACTTCACTTATGAAATTAGTCAGCCAACCTGACTTTCTGTTTCATACATCTTAATGTACCGTATGTTGTTTTCATTGATTAAATCATGTTTGTTTCAGTGCAACTTCTTATGTTGTTTGTTTCTATATGATTCCTGCGAGTTGAATTTATAGTGAATTATGCAATATACAGTGATTGTAGTTCGTTTCATGGAAAAATAAAATATTCATATAGAATATGTCAGTTTTGTTTTGCACGTTTCTCCTGCACGGTTTATGGCTTAAACTTTGTGTGTATATGTCACATGAACATTTATATGCCTACTAAAGATATACTCATCGTTTTGCTTGCATATCAATTTTGCACATTTATGAATGACCATATAAAAAACTATTATGTTGGTTAATTTTGTTTACTAATTAGGTATAAATTTTGGTTATATTTGTATGTTGTTTATAAATTTATATTATACTAAGGACAAATTTTCAAAAGAGGTTAGTTTTTAAAACTAATAGCACAAATAGGCTGGTTCAAAAACTATTTGCAAATATAGGTTGATTTTGACACTTTCATAGCTGAGCTACCCTTTTTTTAAAAAAAAAATTAACACATAGAGCACTTCAAAAGTGTGCTTCCTTAAATTTGACAGTCGCACTTGGCAAGTGCGCCAATACAACACTACTATAATGAATTAGAGATACAAAAACATTTTTTCAAAAGCCATTAAATTTCATAGCGGGTCTGTACAAAAGGTTTTTCCAAAAGTAGGTGTCTATCCTGCGTTCAAAAGAAAGCATGTCCCATTCATTTATTTTGATTTGGATGATTCATATATTTTTTCATCCTTCATTTGTGTTTTTATTATGCAAATATTAATATATATTAGCTCTTCCACTGAATGCAAGTCCACTCTTCCTAACAGAACAGCTACCTAAATATTTCCATTTCTGTATGGCCCATACCACTGCTCTGAACAACCCTAACTCCATTCAACTTCATAACCCCATCTGTCTTCCTCAAATTCATAACTCTAACTCAAAATTCTTTATTCCTATAATCAACCTAGTAATGTTCAACTTCCAGCACTTCGTTGATTTAACCAACACTCGCATAACATCCATTTAAATCACACGCAACCCCAAAACTCTGTTATTTTCACCACCAATAAACTTTTCATCCAAACTATATCTAGTAGCTGCATGTGACAATGTATTATGGGAAAAGGCTTGATTATTTGGTATTTTTAAGTTAGCACTGTTTCATTTGATTCTGACGTAAGGGTTGGGCAGAGTAGGTAAGGGAAGAGCTGGCGGATATGGGTCGGTGATGTAGGTGGTCCGGATGCGGGCGCACTGACGTGTTGTAACACCCCGTATATTCTATAATAGTGAAATTCATAAATTAAAGTATAATTAATTCTAATGAAAGAATTAAGGGAAATGGCTTACGCCATTGCGTTCGTCTCGGAATTCTGGTTGAGATAGAGTCTGAGTTTGCGTGAAACGGACTCCGTATGAAGGAGTTATGATCTCCGGAAGTTTCAGAATAAATTTGAAATTCAAAAACAGCTCAGAACATGTTTAAAATTCAAATTCGAGTTCAAACTGGGCTGGGCGGGAAAATTCCCGCCCAGTGACCAGGTCGACACTAGTGTCGACTGGGCAGTCGACCTGGCCCCCCTAAGTCGACTGCGCAGTCGACTTGGGTGTCAACCTGCAGGTCGACTTGCCTGGTCGGCCTGACCAGGTGGGTCTGACCCTGGTTCGACTCTGGTGTGTTGTACGGTCTAATTTCCCTCCATGTTTGCATCTGACGGCTCAAATTAACTTGAAAACTCTATAAATACACGCTAAGACTCAACTAATTCACATAAGAAAATAAGAGAGGAGTCGTCATGCTGTCAGGAAGGAGTGATCGTAGCCGCCAAGAATCAAACTAAGAGGCAAATTAAAGTCTAATCAAATCAATTAACAAATTGCTAACCAAAGGAGAGCATCTCCAAATTCAGAAAACAGAAATCAGAAAACAAGATCTCGTCACACGTTGTAAGTATAGTGGTCTTTCATAATTTGGATAAAATTATGATGTGATACGATGTAATTGGGAATAGAATTGTATCATTATAATGATGTAGATCTTGTGTATTGTAATGTTTCTATCGTGATTGTTTTTGGTGTATTAATTTGTGGCATAAATGGATCGATGCAAGTTTATTATACGTTTGTATTTGAAAGTAATGGTAATTGCAAGTTTGTGGCAAAGTCTATGATTAGATCCCTCTCATGTTTATGTGAATATCCCCTTTTTGTTTATGTTGATATCATGGGCCATATACTTATGTAAACACACCCTAGATCTGAGATCCTTTATGCTACATGACTTAGAACTTATGTATACATCTTAGATCCATTACAAGTATGATTAGAACTATGTTAAATGCAGTTTGGGCTACATAAACTATGCAAGTTCATGTGGAAATAGACTATATATTAGATTTGGACATTTTAGATCCATTTACAACATGCCACTTTTGGAGAGAAGAAGTAAGGTTTCTTGGGCATGTAGTATCTAAAGAAGGGTTGGCCATAGACCCCGCGAAGGTAGTTGTGGTGCAAGACTAGAAGGCACCAAAGAATGCAACTGAGGTCCGAAGTTTTCTAGGACTAGCAGGCTTCTACCGAAAATTCATAAGGGATTTTGCGAAAATCTCAGCTCCACTCACAAGGCTGACAAAGAAGAATCTAGTGTTCAATTGGGACTTGGATTGCGAGTTGGCTTTCCAACGCCTAAAAAGGGCTCTTACAACAGCCCCAGTCCTGACTCTGCCAGACGGAAGTAAGATGTTCACAGTTTATACAGATGCATGTGGGACAGGGCTAGGCGCTGTCTTGATGCAAGAAGGGAGGGTAGTAGCTTATGGTGGAAGGCAATTGAAAGTTCATGAAAAGAACTACCCGACCCACGATCTTGAGTTAGCCGCCATCGTCTTTGCACTTAAGTCTTGGTGCCATTATCTCCTAGGTGAGAAGTTCGAACTTTACACTGACCATAAATCGTTGAAATATCTTTTCTCGCAGAAAGATCTTAACTTAAGGCAACAGAGATGGATGGAGTTTCTTGCCTCGTATGACTTCGAGATTTCCTACACTCCGGGCAAGGGCAATGCGGTGGCAGACGCCTTTAGTAGAAAGAAACTGACCCTAAGCCCACTCTTTGTAGAAAGGCAAAGCCTAGAGTATATAGCCAGTTTTAACTTTAGGCCATTCTCTGATTTCGTACCGGGTTTGTTAGCATCTCTTGAGGTGCGCCCTTATCTTTTGGACACAATAGGGACGGCACAACGTGAGGACCCTCAGCTAGTCGAAGTGGTTGATAAACTAATTAGGGGTGAGACTTCTAGTCACCTCAGTAGATACTCTATTGATGAGAGAGGCTGGCTGAGACGCGACGGAAGACTATGCGTTCCACAAGCAAGGGAGTTGATAAAGAAGGTTCTCGAGGAAGCACATCGTTCCAAGATGACAATACATCCAGGCGGAGACAAAATGTACAAGGACATGAAAAGAGTTTTCTTTTGGAACGGCATGAAGAAGGACGTGACAGATTTCGTTTCTAAGTGTATGGTATGCCAACAAGTTAAAGCGGAACATAAAAAGCCTGGAGGACTGCTTCATCCCCTAGAGGTCCCACAGTGGAAGTGGGATAGCATTTCAATGGACTTCGTTGATGGGCTGCCTAGGTCGAGAAGGGGCAATACTAGCATTTGGGTAATAGTGGATAGGCTTACAAAGAGCGCCCACTTTTTATCTGTCAAGAGTAGAAGGACCGCCTCATCCCTAGCGTCTCTTTACATCAAGGAGATAGTTCGACTCCATGGGATACCCTACAACATTGTTAGTGACCGAGACCCTATCTTCACAAGCGAGTTTTGGCGAAGTTTGCAAGAAGCTGTAGGCACACAGTTATGTTTGAGCACGGCCTATCACCCCCAAACCGATGGACAGACGGAAAGGGTGAATAGAGTTTTAGAGGATCTTTTGAGACTTTGCGTTCTAGACTTTGGAGGTACATGGGAGGATCACCTTCCCTTAGTGGAGTTTGCTTACAACAATAGCTTCCAAGCTACCATAGGCATGGCACCCTTCGAAGCATTGTATGGAAGACCGTGCAAGTCACCAACTTGTTGGTGGGAGTCTACAGATAAGGTTATTCTTGGTCCAGACATGATTAGAGAAACTTCAGAAAAAGTGGACTTGATTCGAAGAAGGATGAAGACGGCCCAAGATAGACAGAAATCCTACGCCGACAAGAGAAGGACCGACCTTGAGTTTGAGGTTGGGGACAGAGTTTTTCTTAAGGTATCTCCTCTAAGGAACGTTGTTCGTTTTGGATCCACTGGAAAGCTAGCACCGAGATTTGTAGGACCATTTCCTATCATCGAGAAGGTTGGGAAGATGGCCTATAGATTAGAGCTACCCGAAAAACTGGCCGGAGTTCACAACGTCTTTCATGTTTCTCACCTCCGGAAGTGTTTACACGAGTCTGCTGAAATAGTAGAGCCTAGCATTCTAGAAGAAGCCGAAGTGGAACGTGAAGCAACTGTGAGAAGAGTTCCAACACGCATCTTAGGAACTAAAGTGAAAAAGCTACGCAACCGCGAAGTCAAGCTCGTCAAAATTCAGTGGAGTGACGCCGAGGAAGACGCGACTTGGGAAACTGAGGCTAGAATACGCGCAGCCTACCCTTTTCTTTTTGAGGGTACATCTTTTGATCTCTCTTTTTCCTTAGGTTATGCTTATCTATCTTTTAGGAATATTTCCTCGGCCCTTTCTCCTTAACTCCTTAGGTAGAAAACAAATGGATGCAAACATGTATTTGAAAACATGTTATGGATTATGGCTGCAAGTGGTTGCAAGTGATTGCTAGTGGTTGCTCGTGGATGCATATACACACACACCCTAGGTTTTAGATCGGCTCAGTCACTTCATACTGCATATGCATAAATGTATTCTCGTTCATATGTGGTTGAAATTTTATATGTTATCATATGGTTATCGCATTTGTATGAATTGTTGTGCACTCATGTAGAATTATGAGTAGGAAAAAAAAAAATTGCATACATAATGGATTCATGACACCTACATGATTCGCATTTAGGAGGTCAACTGAATCAGTCGACCGCCTGATTTCTGCATTAGATAGGGACATTTACACACACAATGCATATGATCATAAAACATTAGAAGTCTTTAAGGACAATGGACACCTGTGTTTGTTGGTTGAGTAGATGGACGATTGGATGGTAGGATATATATTCTTCCTAAACTTGAAGATTTCGGGGACAAAATCCTTTTTAGTGGGGGAGAATGTAACACCCCGTATATTCTATAACAGTGAAATTCATAAATTAAAGTATAATTAATTCTAATGAAAGAATTAAGGGAAATGGATTACGCTATTGCGTTTGTCTCGGAATTCTGGTTGAGATAGAGTCCGAGTTTGCGTGAAACGGACTCCGTATGAAGGAGTTATGATCTCCGGAAGTTTCAGAATAAATTTGAAATTCAAAAACAGCTCAGAACAGGTTTAAAATTCAAATTCGAGTTCAAACTGGGCTGGGCGGGAAAATTCCCGCCCAGTGACCAGGTCGACACTAGTGTCGACTGGGCAGTCGACCTGGCCCCCCCCCAAGTCGACTGCGCAGCCGACTTGGGTGTCGACCTGCAGGTCGACTTGCCTGGTCGGCCTGACCAGGTGGGTCTGACCCTGGTTCGACTCTGGTGTGCTGTACGGTCTGATTTCCCTCCCTGTTTGCATCTGACGGCTCAAATTAACTTGAAAACTCTATAAATACACGCTAAGACTCAACTAATTCACATAAGAAAATAAGAGAGGAGTCGTCATGCTGTCAGGAAGGAGTGATCGTAGCCGCCAAGAATCAAACTAAGAGGCAAATTAAAGTCTAATCAAATCAATCAACAAATTGCTACCCAAAGGAGAGCATCTCCAAATTCAGAAAACAGAAATCAGAAAACAAGATCTCGTCACACGTTGTAAGTATAGTGGTCTTTCAGAATTTGGATAAAATTATGATGTGATACGATGTAATTGGGAATAGAATTGTATCATTATAATGATGTAGATCTTGTGTATTGTAATGTTTCTATCGTGATTGTTTTTGGTGTATTGATTTGTGGCATAAATGGACCGTTGCAAGTTTATTATGCGTTTGTATATGAAAGTAATGGTAATTGCAAGTTTGTGGCAAAGTCTATGATTAGATCCCTCTCATGTTTATGTGAATATCCCCTTTTTTGTTTATGTTGATATCATGGGCCATATACTTATGTAAACACACCCTAGATCTGAGATCCTTTATGCTACATGACTTAGAACATATGTATACATCTTAGATCCATTACAAGTATGATTAGAACTATGTTAAATGCAGTTTGGGCTACATAAACTATGCAAGTTCATGTGGAAATAGACTATATATTAGATTTGGACATTTTGGGTTAATTTACAACATGCTAGTTTTGTGTTCGGCGTTATGCTAAGTTAATATGTTAAAACCCAAGTTGTATAAGTCTACATATGCCATCCTATGTGACACCCATATAGTTGTATGCCAATTTTGAATGCAAGTTCACATGCTCCAATGTTTATGTTAACGCCAATTTGCAAGTTCATTCGCTACACCTTCTATGTATCATAGAAATATTATATGTTCTGAATTTCCCCTTTTCTCACGTTTATCAAGTTGGGTTGAATTGTGTCGAGCCCAACATTAGTACGTACAAACGGGGGTAATAGCGTTGGGTGTAAAAACATGATGTAATAAATATGTTGGCATGTTTGACGCGTGCCAACGGCAGTGACATTTTAGTGGTATAAATTGTTATACCCAAATTAAAAGACGACATGACATTTACATAAATAATGAAATATGTAAATCTAGAAAAGACGACATGTTTAACCCGAGGTTGGATTGAGTTGTGACATAAACCTGCCCGGACCCGCCCGACTATCCAGTAGTCACAACAATACCTATCCAATGTGGGTGGTTAAACATTGAGCCCAATAAAGACCCGATGTTAGACTGAACTACGGTGTAAACCTGCCCGGAACCAACCGGCACATCCAGTAACTGTAGTGATATATGTCTAATGTGAGTGGTCGGTGCTCTAAAAGGCTAAGGACAGGTGGTAGGGTTAAGTCAACTGAAAACACTTAACCAAAGATTCAACATGTTAACAAATACTGATGGGTGGGGGTTAGGTATATACATACACTTAACCACTTAACATGTTTTACTAGAAAACCCTGGTAACGTAGGGACCCGTTTCAGCAGTAACCCAGTTTAGGTATCAACGGTACCCTGAAACTAGGCAGGATGGGGCACGATTACTGGGCTGATTGTAAGCGGTCAAATAACGGCAATGTTAGGTGCACAGTGTAGGTCTAACGGTGTGCAGTCGTGCACGCACTCCAGAGCAGACAAGCAGGGCACTGGGGGCACCAGTAGTATATCATATGCCTTCTAGTAATTGTGTCGGGGCCGCCACCATGGGTCTTGATACACCCCATGGTGGAACCAGCATAGGTATCTACACTTCTTGGGGTAGCCGTAAGACACACGTGCGAGTAGGAGCCGATCTTTGGAAAACAATAAGGATCACTTCACCCTCAGCATGGAGTGCCGGTTAGAGTGATACTAGTAAATGCAGAGATATAGTGTGGGTTCGATAGTATATTCGATTCTAGACTACACTCCCTTAGTTATGATACTATCATGTTTTCAGTTTATGTCTATCATATCCTTTTCTTATTCACATACTGAAAAGTCACTAGATTTACTCAGGCTTTATGTCTGACTCCATTTTTTTTCTTTTCGTCTTCTTTTCTTTCGTCCCCCCCAGGTCCACAGGGAGGAAACAACTCAGCCTAGTCAGACTCTTTTGCAAGCTTGAAGACAGTAGATGTATGGTTTGGATCTCTTTGGCTTGGATCATGGCTTTGGATATCATTATGGATATTTTGTTGCTTTATTTATGTTTTATGCTTCTTTGAAAATCAAGACAGTTATGGAAATGTAATGTTTTGGAAGTATTGTAAAACAATTATTGTATGGTTTGTGTAACACGTATTTTGATGAAATAAAAGTTGCTGTTGTTTCCGCTATTTAAAAATATGTGTATTTATATCCGTCTTGTGTATATGTGACTTATACTCATAAACCTCCACCAAAATTAGGGCATTCCCTTTGTGAGTGACCCTAACGGAGGTAGGGTGTTTCACGTGTGTAGGATGTGGAGGCCGGGGAGTGAGGCTCTCATGCGGTGGTGGGGTAGGGGTCAGTACAGCTGTGTGTTTACGAAGGTTGATGAGTTTCC
Organism: Allium sativum; assembly: GCA_030737875.1. Taxonomy (NCBI): domain Eukaryota; kingdom Viridiplantae; phylum Streptophyta; class Magnoliopsida; order Asparagales; family Amaryllidaceae; genus Allium; species Allium sativum. The sequence goes on along the minus strand of JASFAX010000811.1, from coordinate 28,064 downwards.
ATTAAGGGATCAAGTACGATCCCTGTTAGAAATTATTGCAGTTTCTATTAAGGATTGGGTAAGTATGGTAGAGATGTACTGTTGCACCTTCTGAAGCGCGCCCCTATTTTTTTTAAAAAAAAAAGGACCAGCTCAGCGCTGAGGTGGTCAAAATCAGCCTATATTTGCAAATAGTTTTGAAACCAACCTATTTGTGCTATTAGTTTTAAAAACTAGCCGTTTTTGAAAATTTGTCCTTGTACTAATATAATTAGTTTGCTTAAGGATCATGTATGCAGTAATTTATAAATAAGGTGCGTTAGGCACACATTCTTATTAACTTTCAAAATTAATAAAAAGTCCGATCGTAAAAGTAATACAGATTACATTCCTATTTTTGAAACGCGACCGATAAAATTCCGTTTTTAGCCTGTAAACTGTTCAAAACCCTTATTCCACAAATCATTATCATTTCATCCATCATATCGTTCAATTCTCTCACTCGATCGAAGAAGAAAATTAAAAGTTAACAGCCGATTATCATCATTTTACTCTCGATCAGACAAAAATCAACAAAATCGTTGTCAATTTCATTAGAAAATGAAACGGCCCAAATTTGCCCTTACGGGAAAGCCCGGATTAAGTTGAGAACACGACAAATCAAAACGCAAACCGAAGAACATTTCATTGCTTATTACAACAATTTCATCAGAGTACAAGAATATAACAGAGTATGAATAAATAATAAACATTTGATTAACATAGAGATTAAAATACATTACATAGCAGCGGAAAATAATACATAACACAACTGAAAGAAATACACGGATACAGAGCTTTCCGAATATAGCCTAGCTGTAAACCAGGATCCTGTGAATGTAATATCTGCAAAACCAAAACTACTAGCTGCCCGTGTGGAAAATAGGGGCACCCAGACTTTAGGTTAAAACAATAAACTCTAGGTCAGTCATGTAACTAGTGTGAGAACTAAAACAGTTATTAACTTGATTTTAAAGTAGAGTAAATCAAGGGACCACGCCGTATAGCACGGAACACGTTTACCCCCAAGAATACTAGTGCATAAAACAAATAGCGCAATGCTAATTAAAGAAAATGAAGCTATTATAAGACCCAGGTCCCATCACACAATGCAACACAAGCCGAGGATAGGGTTTTACCTTATAATAGCCAAATAATGCTTGATACGCGAAATTTAATCTTTTATTATTACTATAAGTGAATAAATCAACTTCAAATATAGATGTATCAATCATAGACGGCATGAGCGTCCCATGCCACTATGCCGCCACATATAGGTTTACAATCAAATCTGCAATGTCGTATTGGAAGTTGGATTTCCATTATGAACCAAGGCAAGGGATCGTCCTTACCGAATTCGAGACACTCTAGCCCGTGTCTCAGGCTCAGAGCTCGAGTGCACCTTGGATCTTCAGGGTCGGTCCTCTCTTACGTTTGAGATTTTGTTATTCCTGAACAATGCGTTTCCCCGCCCTATGAGGCGTAAGTCTGGTCAGTATGTCGACCATATCCATCCATCGGCCCCGTAGTGACTGGTATATCCGAGGTACCTCGCTTTCCATCATCCACATAAGTAAAAATGTCTAGGCTCCATACCATGACACCACTCTTAGCTAGAAAAAAACGCATGTCCTCCCTGCTGTCCTCTCTCGTTTCTTGTTCATACCGGGGTGTGAGGCTCGCGAATTAACGCTATACACAAAGCTATGCCATTTAAGGTCGTGCTTTGATCATCAACTACAAGACTCTGCTTTTCAACAGAAGCCTTGATCATTTGCATCTCAGCATACCACACGGGCAATTTGCGCCATGCGACTGATGTCTATCGATATATAACCTCTGAGCTCGTACGTCTCAGAGAAGGGTGTTAAGCAAGAGAATAAATTCTTCGCCACCAAACAGATATATATTTATTAGAGATCAATCAACACAGAATAAAATCCAATGTCAGACACACATCCATTTATAAGTCCGTTCTGGGTCTGAACGAAACCAAAGGCACCTTATTCCTCGTCCCATATGTCCAATACAAGAGAGAGGTCCTCGCATATCTGGTCGATCTCCAAGTACGTCTGGACGTTCACCACTTATTACCTTGTCTTGGGTGTACAGCCCAATCAAAACATCAGTAATCATTCAAACGATGTGAAGACCTCTGATCTTCAACCACCGTCTTCATCATTGACATATCATCCAATCGATATTCAGAATGGGTATAAACCCAGTCTTTCTGAATAACCCGCGTATCTCATTATCAAGTGATATAAACACACAACATACGCCTCATTCCAATTCAGAATATTCTTTTATTCAAATATTCTTATCTTTAGGGAAAGGTTCCGATTAATTTTATCAAAGATAAATTCTTTAAATTTATTCTTTAATCTTTCTTTGGATATCAATTCAAACCAAATTAAGGTTTATCCAAACTAGTCGGGATTACCGAACCTTGCCGAAGAAATCATTTATTTTATTTCCCAATCCCAACCTATTCATCCCATGAAGAAAAACTGGTAATACTTCATATCTAAAACCACGGTGTTATCGGTAAAATTACTTACCATTTCACGTTCAAATCTAATTAAAGATTTAAATATCGCATAGAGCAAAACTTGTAACACCCCACCTCTGTTAAGGTCACTCACAAAGGGAATGCCTTAACTTTGATGGAGCGTTTTAGTAGACAGAACAGAAATTTACAAGACAGATAAAACAGTACTTGAAAAATTAATAACTTTATTACAACAGAAACCGAAGTAAGTTTGGTTACATCTTTTCAAATCACAATATCAGAATTCAAGTACAAAATATCAGCCTTGTACAAAAGCCTTCAGAATGCATAGTTTTTTAAAATCATAATCCCCAACATAAACTGCCATGGAAAGATAGAACCAAGGCCAAGTGGTACTTCAAGCAGAGAAAATCCGAAGCAAGCACTTATACTTCCACCCTAAAAAAACCTTGGGGGGGGGGGGGAGAGAACGAAAGAAAAGGGGTGAAAACAAGCAAGGTCAGACATAAAGTCTGCCAAGTCCAGTGACTTTCAGCATATGAACAGATAATAATATCATGACATGAAAATAAAGCTGGATAAGAGACAATAACAACATGAGTAACTGGTATACTTACGCTAAACAGAAGAAACAGAATGATATGGCCCAAGTTATGCTTCTTACTTATATTTTACTTCTCTGCACTAATACTAGTATAACAGGATTAGGCGTTACCCTAATGTTCAAACTGAAACAGAAACGGAACAGAATAATCTATACAGGAACAAAATGCCAGTAATGCGCCTTTACCATCCCAACAGACAGAAGGTACATAAACGAAATCAGAGACGGAAACAGAGTAATCCCTACATAAACAGAATGTTAGAATTAGGAGTACACTAGTAAATGGGCCTTTACCACCCCAACAGATGGTACCATGCAGAAACAGATAGGTGTTACCACCCAACAGAAACAGAAGGTACCCCAACGGAAACAGACAGAACTAAGTGTACCCTAAATCTACCCCAAGCGATCGGCTCCCTAATACCTAAATACCCTGTGCCAGCCCCACAGAAGGGTGTATCACTCCCCAAAGTGGCAACCTTTAAATGACACAGACCTATTTACAGATGTCACGACGTCTTACATCCTCAGAGGAAGACCAGGATCCATGCACGAACATGACTCGGTTGGAACGCACCATCAACACCCCTCGCCATTATCAGAATAAACCACTTATAATTAGTTCAGTAAGCGCGCCCGGACCCTACCTACTGTTGGGTCATAGTTTTGATACCAGAAAGGGTTACTGACTAATATGGGTCCCAAACAACAGATGACACAAGTATTTTCCCTCCTAACCTTGTGTCCCCAGACTAACAGATTTCAGATTAACTTGTTTACAAGTTTTAGGCCTACAGAGTTCAGAATCAACTAGTTCACAAACCAGAAAATCAAGTCAACAGGTTTTCAGACTAACGGATCAGATGTATAGTTTTAACAGACTTACAGATTTTCTAACTTTGTATTGGGCCTACAGATTCACGAAACAGGTTTATTAATTCATCAATCCAGTTGGTTTAGCCTTATCTACCCAACACGTTTTAGACATCATATTTATCGCAGATTCGCATTAATTAAATATTAATGCGCAGACCTCTCACATTAGGTTGGTAGCTTGTGGCCGCTGGATAAGCCGGGCGGTTTCGGGCAGACTTCTGCCACAAGCCAGACCTAACCTCGTGTCTAAGCATATTTTAGTTATGCCTACGACCTCTCACATTAGACTAGCAGTTTGCGGTTGCTGGTTAAGCCGGTTGGGTCCGGGCAGGCTTCTACCGCAAACATGAGTCTAACCTCGTGTCTCAGCATTTTTATTTTAACCAGTTTATTCCATTACAAATTATACAAATATCAGACTAATTATGTCAATTTAACAGATTTGACTTCTTTTCAAGTCGCAGCAGAATAAACAAATTAACATGTTTTACACAAATTACAAATCATTCAGCTTTTCAACAGTTTTAGCAGCTCAGGCGGTTCAATAGATTTAGCAGATTAGGCAACTCAACAGATTTAGCAGATTAGGCAAAATTAGCAGATTAGGCGATTCAACATATGTAACAGTTTAGGCAATTCAAAAGATTAAACAGGTAACAGGTTTAGCAGATTAGGCAAGTTTAACATAATAAGCAGATAACAGTTTTAGCCGATTTAAACATTCCTTAAAGTCCTATTCACATATCTTGCCTAATTCATAAGGTAAGCCTAAACTTATATGCCCAAATAATGGTCATAATCCACCATATAACATATGTCCCAATTTTTATTTAAACTTGCATAGTTCAGAATATTCTCCAAAAACCTTACATATAAATTATGCCAAATATAGCCATTAATTACAATGCATGTCACATATCCAAAAAAAAAACACCTTACTTAGGTGTATTCACACTTAATAATTATCCAATCTTAATATGGATCTTTACACCTAAGTTAAGTGCAAATTAATTCTCTTTTTTCCAAATTTCAGACTATAATATATATAGTATGTCCAGATCTAGATCTTGAATTACAACTTGTACTATGCATCCAAATTAGTTACATGTTCATAGTTAAATTTTACCCCACAAATCCCAAGTCATATGTCCAATATTCTTTATGCCTAAAAACTCAAGATATATGTTAAATACACCTTACAACATGCCCAATTATATGTCTCAGATTTATGTTCTAAGTTCAACCTATGTTCTTTATGTTCTAAGTCACAATAATCCTCTCCTTCCAAGTCATAGATCGTCTTATACAATATGCCTCAAATTTATGTCCAGAATTACAACATGCGTTGTATCCTCAAATTAGTTACAAAACAATGATGCCCAAATATTCCTCATTCAATATTCTTCCCAAATTTAGCGTTTATGCGTTCATCTCTTTTGAGATCTGCCTCAGGCTCGTGGTAGCCTGGCTATCAAACAAAAAGAAAGAAAGGAGGAAGAAATACAGAACAAACAGAATAATAAAACAGAGGAACAGATCTGATAAATAGAAAAAGGGCATAATCTCAGATTCAGTTTTATAATTATGTCAAGATCATGATTAAAATTCATACCGGAAAATAACTGTACTTGCCTTGATTGGATTATAAAAGAAGAGTTGCAGTAGTTCTGTTTTAATCTTATTCAGATTTGGAAGAAGACGCACTAGTTCTAGTTTTGATCCCAGTAGAGTAGCGACGCCATTATTTTATTTATTTATTATAGAGGCAGAGTATAGGCAGAATGAAATTGTGTGGAGAGAAAGTGAGGTTTGGGGGTGTTTTTATAGGATAATAGCGTGATTTAGAGCCTTCAGATCAGTCCAGAAGTCATCAGAATGACCCAGCTCGAAGACAGGTCATTCAGCCACTCAGAAGAAGACACGTCATCACAGAACACTCCAGAATTATGTGCTGGATCGGTATGGGCACACTTGGCAGATGTGCCAGTGTATTTTTGTATTGGCGCAGTTCACAAGTGCGCCAGTGTATTCTGGCCTGTTTCCGGTTTTTCTGCCTAACCTCGTTCGTCCATATCTTCTTCATACGGTATCCGTTTTACGCAAACTCAGACTCTATCTCAAGCAGAATTTCGAGACGAACGCGACCCGTTTCCCTTAATTCTTCTTCTAAAAATTAAGTATATTTTAATTTGTTACTTATACCTTCACGGAAAATACGGGGTGTTACATTCTCCCCTCCTTAAAGGATTTCGTCCCCGAAATCTTCAAGTTAAGAAGAATGTGTCCTACCATCCAATCATCCATCTACTCGACCATCATCCACAAGCATCCATTGTCCTTAGAAAACATCTAATGTTGTATGAAAATATGCAAAAGTGTGTGTATATGTCTCTTATCTAATGCAAAGATCAGGCGGTCTACTGATTCAGTTGACCTCCTCAATGCGAACCATGTTGGTGCCATGAGTCCAATTATGTATGCAAGAAATCCTATTTGATACGCTTCATTTCTATATGAGTGCACAACCGCTCATTCATATGCAACATCCATGTGCTGAGTCACCCATTTTGTATCCAAAAAAAAAATGCACACACATCCATATGCAGTATGAGAGTGTTTTTGAGCCGATCTAGTGCCTAGTGTGTGTATATGCATCCACGAGCACTCACTAGCAACCACTTGCATCCACTTGCAACCATCAAACATAACATGTCTCAAACACATGTTTACACCCATTAATTTCTACCTGAAGGTCGAAGACTCGATCGATAGGATACAGCCGAGTGATAGAAGCAAGTACAATTAAAATAAAAGTTCTATTCTCACTAGACATTGGTTAAGAAAATAAATCCCTCAGTATCAACCCCGAAGTCTGAAATCAACATCAGATTGACACTTAGAGAATTACTCCCATTAAACAATGTCAAAACTGGAAATCTACTTCACGCTTCGAGTAAAAACTCCTATCCTTTTCAGGAATATTCAGATACTTACAGACCACTGGTAGGAAACTAAGCATGATAAAAACCTACCATATCCCACAAAAACCAGAATGTATGTGTCATAGTCAACTTAACGCCTAACATTGATATCCTCAAAGCCCAACCTATCACAAACAGATGAGTCGTAACCCTCATGGGGTTTGAGACTATAGCGGGACCAGAAACAAGATTAGTATTAAAGTGCAGAGTCACAATTACAGAATCAAAATGCCAGAATCAAAGAGAGTTTTAACTCAATAATCAGATAAGGAAATTAAACCTTCTACAAAAAAAATTCCTATCTCTATCCTATCCACCAGCCACGAGAGCATTCGCTTGCCCTCCAGAAGTAGGTTCTGCCCTCTGCCTTTGCCTTCTGGGGCAATCCTTGATCAGATGTACTATCTCACCGCACTAAAAACAACTTGTCTTCTTACATATTAACAAGTCTTTCTCTAAAGTTGCCACCATCGCGCGGAAAACCATACGAAGCTCGAAAGAGGATTAGCCGTAGGTGAAATTACTGCGGCTACAGATGTAAGTTATGCACTTCTTTGCCCTTCGACAGACGCCGTAGTCTTTTCATGCCTACGGAACCATGTCGCGATGAGGTTACCTCCCAGAAAGCCAGGAGTCCCGGAGACACAGAAAAGAAGGAAACAAGGATTAAATAGAAAATCAAAAGATAGATATATGGCTTTGGGGTCTATGTTTTTCAAAATAAACTCTACTTTTGAAAATACTTCCTTTTTAAAACCTTTTTGAAAATAGTTTACAATTTTTTTTATCAAATCTGGTAACCTTCAGCTCTGATACCAAGTGTAACACCCCACCTCCATTAAGGTCACTCACAAAGGGAATGCCTTAACTTTGATGGAGCGTTTTAGTAGACAGAACAGAAATTTACAAGACAGATAAAACAGTACATGAAAAATTAATAACTTTATTACAACAGAAACCAAAGTAAGTTTGGTTACATCTTTTCAAATCACAATATCAGAATTCAAGTACAAAATATCAGCCTTGTACAAAAGCCTTCAGAATGCATAGTTTTTTAAAATCATAATCCCCAACATAAACTGCCATGGAAAGATAGAACCAAGCCAAGTGGTACTTCAAGCAGAGAAAATCCGAAGCAAGCACTTATACTTCCACCCTAAAAAAACCTTGGGGGGGGGGGGGGGGGTGGGGGAGAACGAAAGAAAAGGGGAGAAGACAAGCAAGGTCAGACATAAAGTCTGGCAAGTCCAGTGACTTTCAGCATATGAACAGATAATAATATCATGACATGAAAATAAAGCTGGATAAGAGACAACAGCAACATGAGTAACTGGTATACTTACGCTAAACAGAAGAAACAGAATGACATGGCCCAAGTTATGCTTCTTACTTATATTTTACTTCTCTGCACTAATACTAGTATAACAGGATTAGGCGTTACCCTAATGTTCAAACTGAAACATAAACGGAACAGAATAATCTATACAGGAACAAAATGCCAGTAATGCGCCTTTACCATCCCAACAGACAGAAGGTACATAAACGGAATCAGAGATGGAAACAGAATAATCCCTACATAAACAGAATGTTAGAATTAGGAGTACACTAGTAAATGGGCCTTTACCACCCCAACAGATGGTACCACGCAGAAGCAGACAGGTGTTACCACCTAACAGAAACAGAAGGTACCCCAACGGAAACAGACAGAACTAAGTGTACCCTAAATCTACCCCAAGCGATCGGCTCCCTAATACATAAATACCCTGTGCCAGCCCCACAGAAGGGTGTATCACTCCCCAAAGTGGCAACCTTTAAATGACACAGACCTATTTACAGATGTCACGACGTCTTACATCCTCAGAGGAAGAACAGGATCCATGCACGCACATGACCCGGTTGGAACGCACCATCAACACCTCTCGCCATTATCAGAATAAACCACTTATAATTAGTTCAGTAAGCGCGCCCGGACCCTACCTACTGTTGGGTCATAGTTTTGATACCAGAAAGGGTTACTGACTAATATGGGTCCCAAACAACAGATGACACAAGTATTTTCCCTCCTAACCTTGTGTCCCCAGACTAACAGATTTCAGATTAACTTGTTTACAAGTTTTAGGCCTACAGAGTTCAGAATCAACTAGTTCACAAACCAGAAAATCAAGTCAACAGGTTTTCAGACTAACGGATCAGATGTATAGTTTTAACAGACTTACAGATTTTCTAACTTTGTATTGGGCCTACAGATTCACGAAACAGGTTTATTAATTCATCAATCCAGTTGGTTTAGCCTTATCTACCCAACACGTTTTAGACATCATATTTATCGCAGACTCGCATTAATTAAATATTAATGCGCAGACCTCTCACATTAGGTTGGTAGCTTGTGGCCGCAGGATAAGCCGGGCGGTTCCGGGCAGACTTCTGCCACAAGCCAGACCTAACCTCGTGTCTAAGCATATTTTAGTTATGCCTACGACCTCTCACATTAGACTAGCAGTTTGCGGTTGCTGGTTAAGCCGGTTGGTTCCGGGCAGGCTTCTACCGCAAACATGAGTCTAACCTCGTGTCTCAGCATTTTTATTTTAACCAGTTTATTCCATTACAAATTATACAAATATCAGACTAATTATGTCAATTTAACAGATTTGACTTATTTTCAAGTCGCAGCAGAATAAACAAATTAACATGTTTTACACAAATTACAAATCATTCAGCTTTTCAACAGTTTTAGCAGCTCAGGCGGTTCAATAGATTTAGCAGATTAGGCAACTCAACAGATTTAGCAGATTAGGCAAAATTAGCAGATTAGGCGATTCAACATATGTAACAGTTTAGGCAATTCAAAAGATTAAACAGGTAACAGGTTTAGCAGATTAGGCAAGTTTAACATAATAAGCAGATAACAGTTTTAGCCGATTTAAACATTCCTTAAAGTCCTATTCACATATCTTGCCTAGTTCATAAGGTAAGCCTAAACTTATATGCCCAAATAATGGTCATAATCCACCATATAACATATGTCCCAATTTTTATTTAAACTTGCATAGTTCAGAATATTCTCCAAAAACCTTACATATAAATTATGCCAAATATAGCCATTAATTACAATGCATGTCACATATCCAAAAAAAACACCTTACTTAGGTGTATTCACACTTAATAATTATCCAATCTTAATATGGATCTTTACACCTAAGTTAAGTGCAAATTAATTCTCTTTTTTCCAAATTTCAGACTATAATATATATAGTATGTCCAGATCTAGATCTTGAATTACAACTTGTACTATGCATCCAAATTAGTTACATGTTCATAGTTAAATTTTACCCCACAAATCCCAAGTCATATGTCCAATATTCTTTATGCCTCAAAACTCAAGACATATGTTAAATACACCTTACAACATGCCCAATTATATGTCTCAGATTTATGTTCTAAGTTCAACCTATGTTCTTTATGTTCTAAGTCACAATAATCCTCTCCTTCCAAGTCACAGATCGTCTTATACAATATGCCTCAAATTTATGTCCAGAATTACAACATGCGTTGTATCCTCAAATTAGTTACAAAACAATGATGCCCAAATATGCCTCATTCAATATTCTTCCCAAATTTAGCGTTTATGCGTTCATCTCTTTTGAGATCTGCCTCAGGCTCGTGGTAGCCTGGCTATCAAACAAAAAGAAAGAAAGGAGGAAGAAATACAGAACAAACAGAATAATAAAACAGAGGAACAGATCTGATAAATAGAAAAAGGGCATAATCTCAGATTCAGTTTTATAATTATGTCAAGATCATGATTAAAATTCATACCGGAAAATAACCGCACTTGCCTTGATTGGATTATAAAAGAAGAGTTGCTGTAGTTCTGTTTTAATCTTATTCAGATTTGGAAGAAGACGCACTAGTTCTAGTTTTGATCCCAGTAGAGTAGCGGCGTCATTATTTTATTTATTTATTATAGAGGCAGAGTATAGGCAGAATGAAATTGTGTGGAGAGAAAGTGAGGTTTGGGGGTGTTTTTATAGGATAATAGCGTGATTTAGAGCCTTCAGATCAGTCCAGAAGTCATCAGAATGACCCAGCTCGAAGACAGGTCATCCAGCCACTCAGAAGAAGACACGTCATCACAGAACACTCCAGAATTATGTGCTGGATCGGTATGGGCACACTTGGCAGATGTGCCAGTGTATTTTTGTATTGGCGCAGTTCACAAGTGCGCCAGTGTATTCTGGCCTGTTTCCGGTTTTTCTGCCTAACTTCGTTCGTCCATATCTTCTTCATACGGTATCCGTTTTACGCAAACTCAAACTCTATCTCAAGCAGAATTTCGAGACGAACGCGACCCGTTTCCCTTAATTCTTCTCCTAAAAATTAAGTATATTTTAATTTGTTACTTATACCTTCACGGAAAATACGGGGTGTTACATTCTCCCCTCCTTAAAGGATTTCGTCCCCGAAATCTTCAAGTTAAGAAGAATGTGTCCTACCATCCAATCATCCATCTACTCGACCATCATCCACAAGCATCCATTGTCCTTAGAAAACATCTAATGTTGTATGAAAATATGCAAAAGTGTGTGTATATGTCTCTTATCTAATGCAAAGATCAGGCGGTCTACTGATTCAGTTGACCTCCTCAATGCGAACCATGTTGGTGCCATGAGTCCAATTATGTATGCAAGAAATCCTATTTGATACGCTTCATTTCTATATGAGTGCACAACCGCTCATTCATATGCAACATCCATGTGCTGAGTCACCCATTTTGTATCCAAAAAAAAAATGCACACACATCCATATGCAGTATGAGAGTGTTTTTGAGCCGATCTAGTGCCTAGTGTGTGTATATGCATCCACGAGCACTCACTAGCAACCACTTGCATCCACTTGCAACCATCAAACATAACATGTCTCAAACACATGTTTACACCCATTAATTTCTACCTGAAGGTCGAAGACTCGATCGATAGGATACAGCCGAGTGATAGAAGCAAGTACAATTAAAATAAAAGTTCTATTCTCACTAGACATTGGTTAAGAAAATAAAACCCTCAGTATCAACTCCGAAGTCCGAAATCAACATCAGATTGACACTCAGAGAATTTTTCCCATTAAACAATGTCAAAACTGGAAATCTACTTCACGCTTCGAGTAAAAACTCCTATCCTTTTCAGGAATATTCAGATACCTACAGACCACTGGTAGGAAACTAAGCATGATAAAAACCTACCATATCCCACAAAAACCAGAATGTATGTGTCATAGTCAACTTAACGCCTAACATTGATATCCTCGAAGCCCAACCTATCACAAACAGATGAGTCGTAACCCTCATGGGGTTTGAGACTATAGCGGGATCAGAAACAAGATTAGTATTAAAGTGCAGAGTCACAATTACAGAATCAAAATGCCAGAATCAAAGAGAGTTTTAACTCAATAATCAGATAAGGAAATTAAACCTTCTACAAAAAAAATTCCTATCTCTATCCTATCCACCAGCCACGAGAGCATTCGCTTGCCCTCCAGAAGTAGGTTCTGCCCTCTGCCTTTGCCTTCTGGGGCAATCCTTGATCAGATGTACTATCTCACCGCACTGAAAACAACTTGTCTTCTTACATATTAACAAGTCTTTCTCTAAAGTTGCCACCATCGCGCGGAAAACCATACGAAGCTCGAAAGAGGATTAGCCGTAGGTGAAATTACTGCGGCTACAGATGGAAGTTATGCACTTCTTTGCCCTTCGACAGACGCCGTAGTCTTTTCATGCCTACGGAACCATGTCGCGATGAGGTTACCTCCAAAAAGCCAGGAGTCCCGGAGACACAGAAAAGAAGGAAACAAGGATTAAATAGAAAATCAAAAGATAGATATATGGCTTTGGGGTCTATGTTTTCAAAATAAACTCTACTTTTGAAAATACTTCCTTTTTAAAACCTTTTTGAAAATAGTTTACAATTTTTTTTATCAAATCTGGTAACCTTCAGCTCTGATACCAAGTGTAACACCCCACCTCCATTAAGGTCACTCACAAAGGGAATGCCTTAACTTTGATGGAGCGTTTTAGTAGACAGAACAGAAATTTACAAGACAGATAAAACAGTACTTGAAAAATTAATAACTTTATTACAACAGAAACCGAAGTAAGTTTGGTTACATCTTTTCAAATCACAATATCAGAATTCAAGTACAAAATATCAGCCTTGTACAAAAGCCTTCAGAATGCATAGTTTTTTAAAATCATAATCCCCAACATAAACTGCCATGGAAAGATAGAACCAAGGCCAAGTGGTACTTCAAGCAGAGAAAATCCGAAGCAAGCACTTATACTTCCACCCTAAAAAAACCTTGGGGGGTGGGGGGGGGTGGGTGGGGGGAGAACGAAAGAAAAGGGGCGAAAACAAGCAAGGTCAAACATAAAGTCTGGCAAGTCCAGTGACTTTCAGCATATGAACAGATAATAATATCATGACATGAAAATAAAGCTGGATAAGAGACAACAGCAACATGAGTAACTGGTATACTTACGCTAAACAGAAGAAACAGAATGATATGGCCCAAGTTATGCTTCTTACTTATATTTTACTTCTCTGCACTCATACTAGTATAACAGGATTAGGCGTTACCCTAATGTTCAAACTGAAACATAAACGGAATAGAATAATCTATACAGGAACAAAATGCCAGTAATGCGCCTTTACCATCCCAACAGACAGAAGGTACATAAACGGAATCAGAGACGGAAACAGAATAATCCCTACATAAACAGAATGTTAGAATTAGGAGTACACTAGTAAATGGGCCTTTACCACCCCAACAGACGGTACCACGCAGAAGCAGACAGGTGTTACAACCCAACAGAAATAGAAGGTACCCCAACGGAAACAGACAGAACTAAGTGTACCCTAAATCTACCCCAAGCGATCGGCTCCCTAATACATAAATACCCTGTGCCAGCCCCACAGAAGGGTGTATCACTCCCCAAAGTGGCAACCTTTAAATGACACAGACCTATTTACAGATGTCACGACGTCTTACATCCTCAGAGGAAGACCAGGATCCATGCACACACATGACCCGGTTGGAACGCACCATCAACACCCCTCGCCATTATCAGAATGAACCACTTATAATTAGTTCAGTAAGCGCGCCCGGACCCTACCTACTGTTGGGTCATAGTTTTGATACCAGAAAGGGTTACTGACTAATATGGGTCCCAAACAACAGATGACACAAGTATTTTCCCTCCTAACCTTGTGTTCCCAGACTAACAGATTTCAGATTAACTTGTTTACAAGTTTTAGGCCTACAGAGTTCAGAATCAACTAGTTCACAAACCAGAAAATCAAGTCAACAGGTTTTCAGACTAACGGATTAGATGTATAGTTTTAACAGACTTACAGATTTTCTAACTTTGTATTGGGCCTACAGATTCACGAAATAGGTTTATTAATTCATCAATCCAGTTGGTTTAGCCTTATCTACCCAACACGTTTTAGACATCATATTTATCGCAGATTCGCATTAATTAAATATTAATGCGCAGACCTCTCACATTAGGTTGGTAGCTTGTGGCCGCTGGATAAGTCGGGCGGTTCCGGGCAGACTTCTGCCACAAGCCAGACCTAACCTCGTGTCTAAGCATATTTTAGTTATGCCTACGACCTCTCACATTAGACTAGCAGTTTGCGGTTGCTGGTTAAGCCGGTTGGGTCCGGGCAGGCTTCTACCGCAAACATGAGACTAACCTCGTGTCTCAGCATTTTTATTTTAACCAGTTTATTCCATTACAAAATATACAAATATCAGACTAATTATGTCAATTTAACAGATTTGACTTCTTTTCAAGTCGTAGCAGATTAAACAAATTAACATGTTTTACACAAATTACAAATCAACAGTTTTAGCAGCTCAGGCGGTTCAACAGATTTAGCAGATTAGGCAACTCAACAGATTTAGCAGATTATGCAAAATTAGCAGATTAGGCGATTCAACATATGTAACAGTTTAGGCAATTCAACAGATTAAACAGGTAACAGGTTTAGCAGATTAGGCAAATTTAACATAATAAGCAGATAACAGTTTTAGTCGATTTAAACATTCCTTAAAGTCCTATTCACATATCTTGCCTAATTCATAAGGTAAGCCTAAACTTATATGCCCAAATTATGGTCATAATCCACCATATAACATATGTCCCAATTTTTAGTTAAACTTGCATAATTCAGAATATTCTCCAAAAACCTTACATAAAAATTATGCCAAATTTAGCCATTAATTACAGTGCATGTCACATATCCAAAAAAAAAACCTTACTTAGGTGTATTCACACTTAATAATTATCCAATCTTAATATGGATCTTTACACCTAAGTTAAATGCAAATTAATTCTCTTTTTTCCAAATTTCAGACTATAATATATATAGTATGTCCAGATCTAGATCTTGAATTACAACTTGTGCTATGCATCCAAATCAGTTACATGTTCACAGTTAAATTTTACGCCACAAATCCCAAGTCATATGTCCAATATTCTTTATGCCTCAAAACTCAAGACATATGTTAAATACACCTTACAACATGCCCAATTATATGTCTCAGATTTATGTTCTATGTTCAACCTATGTTCTTTATGTTCTAAGTCACAATAATCCTCTCCTTCCAAGTCATAGATCGTCTTATACAATATGCCTCAAATTTATGTCCAGAATAACAACTGCGTTGTATCCTCAAATTAGTTACAAATCAGTGATGCCCAAATATGCCTTATTCAATATTCTTCCCAAATTTAGCGTTTATGCGTTCATCTCTTATGAGATCTGCCTCAGGCTCGTGGTGGCCTGGCTATCAAACAAAAAGAAAGAAAGGAGGAAGAAATACAGAGCGAACAGAATAATAAAACAGATGAACAGATCTGATAAATAGAAAAAGGGCATAATCTCAGATTCAGTTTTATAATTATGTCAAGATCATGATTAAAATTCATATCGGAAAATAACTGCACTTGCCTTGATTGGATTATTGAAGAAGAGTTGCAGCAGTTCTCTTTTAATCTTATTCAGATTTGGAAGAAGACGCACTAGTTCTAGTTTTGATCCCAGCAGAGTAGCGATGCCATTATTTTATTTATTCATTATAGAGGCAGAGTATAGGCAGAATGAAATTGTGTGGAGAGAAAGTGAGGTTTGGGGGTGTTTTTATAGGATAATAGGGTGATTTAGAGCCTTCAGATCAGTCAAGAAGTCATCCGAACCACCCAGCTCGAAGACAGGTCATCCAGCCACTCAGAAGAAGACACGTCATCATAGAACACTCCATAATTCTGTGCTGGATTGGTATGGGCGCACTTAGCAGGGGCGCCAGTGTGTTTTTGTATTGGCGCAGTTCACAAGTGCGCCAGTGTATTCTGGCCTGTTTTCGGTTTTTCTGCCTAACTTCGTTCGTCCATATCTTCTTCATACTGTATCCGTTTTACGCAAACTCAGACTCTATCTCAAGCAGAATTTCAAGACGAACTCAATGAAGCAACCCATTTCCCTTAATTCTTCCCCTAAAAATTAAGTATATTTTAATTTGTTACTTATACGTTCAAAGAAAATACGGGGTGTTACAAAACTAGTGATACTCCATTCTCGATCATTTCATGAGTTCGATAAACTTAATTATCCCATTCACATTCCAACCTAATTAAAGATTCATTAAAACTATACTTAGTTTTAATCTTCCCAAAAATCAATATTACTGATTATTTAACTTTGGGAAATCAAACATGCCACATTGACAATCTACACTATACTATTGATTTCTGCCGATATATATCCTCTAAGCTCGTACGTCTTAGAGAAGGGTGTTAAGCAAGAGAATAAATTCTCCGCCACCAAACAGATATATATTTAGCAAAGATCAACCATATAGTTCGAAATACAATGTTAGACATGTAATCTTGTCTTTAACTGGATTAAAGAAATAATGTCATTTAAAACACGGCTCACGATACCAAATCACATTCCATTAATTATGGAATCTTCACGGAAAACAGATCAATGTATATAATCGATATCAATTTCCATATCCGACTAATAATTTAAATGGAATAACGACAAAGCCTTTTAAATTCCATATATATTAACAGTCTTCCTCCACAGAAGCTCACTTCGATTATTATCAAATCAAATTCCATTCAATTCTAGTTTAATATATTAAATTGGAAAACTTTACTTTGGAAAATTATCATTAAATCTTAATAAAAAGATTTATAAATTCCAAATCACATTTCATTGTAAATCGGGTTAAAAAACGAATGTCGTTAAAAACACAGTTCACAATAAACCCAGTTCACTTTCCATTTTATTCCAATTATTAAATATAGTTGGAAACTCTAGCAATCTTAATTAAAAGATTTATTCTTTTCACACGGGGTTCAAGAACAGTGTTACTGAAAACACCATTCACGACAAACCCAAAATCCAATTCTTTTATTCAATTCCAATTAAATATTAATTAATTGGAAAACTTCACTAAATCTTAATTAAAAGATTTATTCTTTTTCTCAATTGGGTTTAAGAACAGTGTTATTTAAGACACCGTACGCGACAAATCCAAAATCCAATTCGATATCAGATACAAGGCTCTGAATGGAAATTCTATCGGCTTATATTCAATTTCAAATTTTGAAACCAACAAATATCGTATTGGAAATAACGATATAAATATATCTTTCAAATTTCCATAACAATATCCGTATAATCACGAAATCCAATATTGAAATATTTCGAAGATGATTTCCATTCAAATCCATTCCAATTCATATATTGGAAATTCAGGTTATATTAAAACCATTCACAATCCAATTTTATTTAAAAATAATTGGATTATAATTCTAGTTAATAACTACTTCATTTCGATAAAAATATATTTTTATCTTTTCAAATATGGAATTTTTCATCCTAATTCTTTCCAAATCATTTATTATGATTTTACTCAAATTATCAATATTTTTAATAATTTTATTAAGGCCCTTTCAGTCAATTTCCATAAACGGTCATCGAATTGCACTTACAGGGACCTTTTCCAAATTTGATTTGGATATAATTCCAAGTCCAACTGTTAGATTTCAAGTCTCTTATATTCGTTGGAAAGCTCTTTTCGATACGAACCCAACAGTTCCGGTTTTAGGAGAATCCGAAGGTCGGATCTCCCGTAATATCAATTCGAAGTCAATGGTCGAAATTCGCGAACGGTCGCGGCGCGACGCGTTCTATTCAGGCCATTAAATATATATAATATATATATTATATATATTTCGTCGATTTCCATTCAAAACGTATTTTATAAATCGTTTTAAATTCGTTTTAAAAACGATTCTAACTTCATTTTCAATTTCAAATCAAAATTGAATATTCCATATCATTATAATATATACATGATAATATTTTCAAAATATCAGATTTTGAAATCATTTCCTTTTCGATATTCATTATAAAAATGAATAAAATCGATATAAATATCGCTCGCATTAAAATGGCGCATATCTAACCAACACGGCTTCATATATTTCAATATTTTCGTGTCCATCCCAAATCGGACATCAAAATCATATTTTGATCCACTTCTGAATATTATTTTAAAATATTAGTTATTTTAAAATATTCGTTAATTTAAAATATTCATTTTTCCGAATTGGAATCAGACACAGTCAGTTACCATATAATTTTATTTATATGGATTTCATACACACATGCACACAACAATAATCAAACATAGTCAACCATCATCCAGAGTGCATTACACAACTGCATAAGCGTTAAATATAGATAATTAACGCTTCAATAGTCTGTCAACCCATCGATTGACATACCACTAAACAATTGGGATTAATATACGTCAAATATCATCCCAATACCCGTGTGGGGTTTCAATCAACACACAGATTTTATTTGTGTCATTGGGCGATGTGTAAAATATATCGTCCCAATCAATATCAGTCAAATGAGTGTACATAAACAAATTGTCCGATTTGTAAATGAATATTTATTTTCATTCATATACTCGTTAAAAATTATATTTTTAACGATAAAATATTTATTTCAACATATGAATATTTTATATAGTTCATTTATACAATAAAAATGATAGTTTTATTGTTCTAACATATTTTAGAAAAATTTGGCAGCATAATGGCGCGATACTAGAACCGGAATAAGGTCTAGCCTTATCCCTCGCCTAATACTGGCTCGCGCCATACACATACCAATTCAAATCAATTCATTCACATCCCAAACCACATTCAAACAAATAGACCAATCAAAAAAAACAACCAAACATCCATGGTTTCAAACAAAGGTGTCAAGTGCTTCTAAGCACCGTCTTTATCCTAGTATATATTTTTAACTAGAAAATAAAATTAGAGTGAGAAGTTCTCACCTTTGGGATCCACTCCTCCATTCTTTATTTCCGAATAGTTTGGATTTGGATTTGTTTCCCGATAGTTCCATCGCAATCTGTTTCACGCGGTATATGTTAAAATCATATGTTTAACAACGCTCTACATATTTAAAAATCACATTTTTATATTGCTGCTATGTACATAAAAATCATATTTTTATTTCGCTACATATATAAAAATCATATTTTTATTTTCTCTACATATATAAAAATCATATTTTTATTTTCTCTACATATATAAAAATCATATTTTTATTTTCGCTACATATATAAAAATCATTATTTTATTTTCTCTACATATATAAAAATCATATTTTATTTTCTCAACATATAAAAAATCATATTTTTATTTTCTCTACATATATAAAAATCATAATTTTATTTTCTCTACATATATAAAAATCATATTTTTATATTCTCTACATATATAAAAATCATATTTTTATATTATGAAAAATCATATCTTTTCCTTTTTTAAAAAGTCTATCTTTTAATTTTTTAGAAATCTTATCTTTTCATATTTAAAAATATAATCTTTTCATACTCAAAAATATAATCTTTTCATATTTAGAAATCCTATCTTTTCATTAGCTAAAAATCATATTTTTCATTAGCTAAAAATCATATTTTTATTAAATAAAGATCGTATTTTTATTAAATAAAAATCATATTTTTATTCGATGATATTTCTAATAAAGATCACATATTCATTACAAAACAAGGTTGCTACTATTAAAAATCATAGTTTTATTATCGCTACCTATGCATAAAAATTATATTTTTTATAACGATGTTCATATAATAAAAATCAAATTTTTATTCTAAAGGCATATATATAAAAATTAAATATTTATTTCAAAACCACTTATATATAAAAACCCATTTTTTATTCAATGAAAAATCTAGTCTTTATATTATGAAAAATCATATCTTTACTATGTTAAAAATCATATTTTGATCGCTACTTCTCATAAATAAAAATCATATTTTTATCGTTACTACCATATAAATAAAAATCATATTTTTATATACGATATTTATAATTAAAAATCGCATTTTTAATTATATAAACTACTAAAAATGAAAATAAACGCTCACCGGAGGAATCGAAGGTGGGGATGGCTGAGGAGGGCGGCGCCGGAGTCGGGAGGTGGTGGCGGTGGTCTGACGATGGTCAGGAAGCGCGTCGAAGGCTGATTTGCAAATTGGGGGTTAGGGTTTTGAATTCGCGCTGGAGAAGGAGGGGAGAGGAGGAACAAGAGGGGTGGCGCTATCGAGGGGGGGGGGGCGATGACGCAGCGGTGGGGGCCTCCTACGGGCGGCGCTGCTCATGGATGGGGGTAGGTGCGGGATCGATCTGGCGGCTTTTTTTTATTTGAACGGGCATTGACTGAAGGAAAAAAGGAGGGGTAGAGAATATATATATATATATATATAATTTAATTTTCCCCCAAAAAGTTACTTTTTCGTTCGAACTCCAAATCGAACCCAACATTTGTCGCTCCTAGCTAATTACCCCCATTTCCAACGCAATGGGATATGTCCCGTAAGTCAATTCGATTGTTTCGATAAGTTTACATCAAAATTAAAATATAAATCAATATATATTGAATTTAAATGCACATTTTAATTTATTGGGGCCGCATACTGACTCCAAAAATTATATCTGGCTTTGTTTTGACGATAAGGTCCTACCAAAATTAATTTCGTCAAATTTGGAGATCGTTTGAAAAATGACCATTTTTCGGTCGATCCAAATTGACTAAAATTGACCAAACACGTTTAAATTCACCACGCTCACATATTGATTCCAAAAATTCTAAAAATTGGAATCTAGCAATAATTTGACATTCCAAATCCAACAAAAGTGATCTCATCAAAAACGGAGGTCGTCTGCAAAATCGCTATTTTTAAGGGCTATATATTATATTAAATTCCATAGCGACTATTCTGAATTTTAAACTGGGCATAACTTTTTATTCCCGTCATGAAATCTCAGTTTTTCACATTCGTTAGAAAGATATTATTAAACATATTTAATTATTTCTGGTTTTACTGAAATCCGGTTTATTTTGAATCTTGTACATTCGTTTGAAATTTGAAAACGATTTTCAAACTGCCGCGCCATTTCAGGCTCATTATATAATTAGAATAAATTTATACGTTCTAACTTCGATTTAAATAAATTTTTAGTTGTTATTATATAAAATAAATCATTTTAAATATTCAGAATTCGTTAAAATTGCTAAAAAAATAATTTTAAATTGGTTCTGATTTTCCGGGTTGTTACAGAAAATTTGCCTGAAATGGCGAGAACAAAGGTATAATTTTGATTTCTTTATTTTATCTTCCAAAATTGATAATATATATTAAAACTAGAGTAAACAGGTAAGGTTGTAACAAATATTATACATAATTGTTGAAAATATTTGGTTGGTTGCCCAAAAATTCCGTAGTATGTTTTTATTCCGAGTTATAACAGTCTTGAAAGCTTTTATTAAGAATTATTGGACGTTATTATGAACTTATTCAGAATAGTAACATGATCGTATGCTTTTATTCAGATTTATTACGTGATTGTATGCTTTTATTCGGAATTGTTGCATGAATGTTTCAATTTAATCTGAAATGTTGCATGATTGTATGCATTTTTCAGCTGATTTTTATATTCATGTATTCAGAATACTGTTGCATTTATCACCTAAATAAATGAATTTATCACCTGAATAAATGAATTTAATAAGAAATGTTGCATGCAAGTATGCATTTATTCGTAATAATTTCATAATTGTATGCATATATTCAGTACATTTACAAATATGAATACATGTATTCAAAACATTTGCATACATGGAGGTATATATTCAACAAAGGTGCATATATCCAAGAATTTATACAGAATAGTTGCATACATTAATGAAATTAATCAAAATTTTTGCATTCTTTTATGAATTCATTATTGTTGCATGATTTTATGCATTTAATTAAAACTGTTGCTTGCAAGTGTGTGTTTATCACCTGATTGTTGCATGATTCTATGCATTTAATTAGAACTGTTGCATGCAAGTGTGCATTTATCACCTGATTGTTGCATAATACTATGCATTCAGCAAGAACTGTTGCAGGCAAGTGTGCATTTATCACCTGATTGTTGCATAATTCTATGAATTTAATTAGAATTGTTGCATGCAAGTGTGCAACTATCAGCAGATTGTTTCATGGTTCTATGCATTTAATTAAAAGTGTTACATGTAAGTGTGCATTTATCACCTGATTGTTGCATGATTCTATGCATTTAATTAGAACTATTGCATGCAAGTGTGCATTTATCACCTGATTGTTGCATAATTCTATGCATTCAGTAAGAACTGTTACATGCAAGTGTGCATTTATCAACTGATTGTTTCATATTTAAATGCATTTAATTAATGTTATTTATATATCTTG
The DNA here is from genome assembly GCA_030737875.1 of Allium sativum. Lineage (NCBI taxonomy): Eukaryota > Viridiplantae > Streptophyta > Magnoliopsida > Asparagales > Amaryllidaceae > Allium > Allium sativum. Next base: position 5,179 of record JASFAX010000811.1, on the reverse strand, counting down.
TACCTATTATTGCAGAGACCTAACGTGGAAGAAGATGATGCAGCAGACAGTGAACAAGAAAAAACTTTAGTTACCACAGAACAACCAACGACGTCTGTACATATAACGAAAAAACGGAAAACTGAAGAAAATGTAACGACCTGAAAATACGAACCAATTAGAAAAGGTCATTTTGGCTAATTCGAAGAATTTTGAATATTTAAAGTGTTTTATTTTAAATAATAACGACGGAAAAATTATTTAATCGAAGTAAGAACGAATAATTTTTATTTTAATTATATAACGAGCCTGAGATGGCGCGGCAGTTTGAGAATTTAATTTCAAAGTTCAATCGACTGTACAGGATTCAAAACAAATCGGATTTTAGCGAAACAAGAAATATTTAAATCAGTTTGATAATATCTTTCCAACGAATCTGAAAAATCGAAATTTCGTAATGGAAATCAAAAGTTATGATCAAATAAATATTCAGAATAGTCGCTGCAGAAAATATAAGGGCCTGTAAAATAGCCATTTTTCAAACGACCTCTGTTTTCGATGAAACTGGCGTCATTGGATCCGGAATGTCGAATTATTGCTAGGTTTCAATTTTCGGAATTTTTCGAATTAATCTGTGAGCGTGGCAAGTGAAAACGCGTTTTGTCAGTTGACAGTAAAATTGGATCGACCCGAAAAAGACCATTTTTCCAACGGTCTCGAAATTCAACGAAATTAGTTTCGTTGGAACCGTATCGTCAAATCATAACCAAAAATAATTTTTCTGGATTTTTCGGGGTCAGTATGTGGCCCCGGTAATGCAAAATGTACGTTCGAATTTGATATGCGATAACTGTGTATGTGTTAATCAGTTGGACCATATATTTATATATATATTAAGCCCTTAACACCTACATCAGCCATTTCCACCTCATGTTCAATTTCCTCCATCCTATTCCTCTCTAATGGCTGAATTAAAATTTCAAAACCCTAGATCTAAAATAAAATCCAAGCTGAAAATAAAATCCCTTTAAAACCCATTGTATTATATGTCGATTCGAAGCTCTCGACTTGTAGAATGCAGATCTATAGTTTGTTTTGACATGCAGTGACTAGGTTGGTCAGAAAACTCGGTCAAAGTATCTGAAATTCGAAACCCTATATTTCGAATTGGGGGTTTTCGATTCAGGCTTCAATCGATGAAATTGTGATATAGGTTTCGAAGAGGAGACTCATACGAGTCCGTAAGTGGTGGCCGCTCGTTTTATCATTGAGTAGATCGTCGGATTTTGGGGTTTAAAGCTCAGATTTGGCGAGTTTTGGGGTGGCGGCACGGTCAGCAGAGGCGACCGGAGGAGGTGGGCCCGGTCTGGAAAGACGCGCCTCGGAGGGAGCTTCGGCATGGCAGTGGTCGTCGGTCATCTGGAGGTCCGAGGTGGTGTCAATCGACGGTCAAAGTGGGCGCGGGTATGGGTATAAACGACGGGTTTTGCTGTAGGACGGGAATGGTGAGCGGGAGAGGAGGCCTTGCTGACGTGTAAAGCAGGTGACGTGTAAAGTAGGTGTTTTATTTTAATTTTTAATTAATTATATATATATCAAAATGTTCTAATGACCATAACTTTTACATACGAACTCGGATTGACGAACGGTTTGTTGCGTTGGGATCGTGGTGGAGTTGCAGACGTTTTGACACTAATTTCACTTCAATTGAAGACTGTCGAATTTTGGGCCTTTTCTGGACGTCCGTTTCGAACTGGAACCCGAAGGTGAGTGTTTATTCGCTCACGAAATAATGAATTTATCCCATATTTATCGAATTAATGTATGAAATAAATTGGTTGCATGGTTGTGTTCGATTTGGTGAATGATTGTTTGAATTTGACATGCCAGTGTGTTACATGCAATGATAATCGATAATGTGTTATTTAAATTTAATTTAAATTTCAAATTTTGGAACCCCGACACTGTCAAATCCATATATGATTCAGTTTACTGTTCGAATGAAATGATGTGATGGATGCCTTGGTCGATTTGACTGTTTGATGAATATTATCTGAATTGTTCATTTATTCAGTTCATGTTGATGTATGTTATTGACAATGAATCCCATTTACCCTTGATGTGCGGGCATCTAATGAACCCGGGATTTATCGATAAAATGAATTAAGAACACAGGTTGAAATGATACATACCTGTGACCCTGATTTGGATTGAAATGATAGATCCATCCCTGAATACCGAGAAATTAAAGTTAAATCACTTAGTCATAGGATAGCAAATTATATACGGACATCGGTCGGTTAAATAATTTTTAAAATTATTTGAAACATACTCGATGTGAAATTTCATTAAAGGAATGTATCGATTTTCGATAAATTATTATTTTCTTTGAAATATGGATTCTCGATGACAAGTGAAATGATTAAGAAATTTTTCCAAATTAACTTGGAATTTGAATTTCGGATTTAAATATACTTTGGGATTTATTCCAACAGTTGAACTCGAATGAAAATAATTCTTTTGAATTAAAATTTTGGAATAAAAGAAAATCGGGGATATTCGAATTGTTTAAAAACTATATACGAGTAGGGTTTGAATTCTCGAAATGAAAAGAAAAATGGTTGAGGGGGTTTGAAACGAGACTTTGAAATGGGTAACTCCATTTGAGTTGGGATTTGATTCGAGTGCTGAAATTAGGAAGAAGAAATAATTTAAAATTTAAATTCTATTTTTATTTTATTTTAATTTAATTTATTTTATTTTATTTTATTTTAAACTATACATCTACCTTATTTCAAGTAAAGTTTATACATTATTATTTAGAAGTCATTTAGTAAACCTTGTTTATATATATATATATGTAGCAAATTGAATTTCCTTAGTTTACTCTAATAATTTATATCAGTAAGTTTTATATATGGTTATTTTAAGTATTTATCTTTATAAATTTTTATATAAATTTTAATTCTCCTTCCGAATGGAAAGTGGTTGGGTTTAGATCGTTGGTTCAAATGGAGTCGAGAGACTGTTATATTCTTTTTGAATATGAATTGATTTTAAATCAATTTTATACGAAAAGGGTGGAGTTTATTCTACGTGAATATGAATGGGATTCTAAGAATTTAAAATGAATAAATCTTGAAATATATACCTTATTGGATATGAATGAGTTCAAATGTAATTTGATTTGGAATAATTGAAATCGTTTGGAATAAAGTATATTCTGTATGAATATATATATATCGATTTGAAATATTATATATGAATATAATATAATGATATGGAAATAAATCCTGGTTTGGAATATAATCAGTTTGGGAATGATCGAAATTATTTTGATATGAAAATTATATTCTTTTGAATATAAAATGACCTCGAATCAAAACCCAATATTTTGATATGAATGCGAACTGGTGTGAAATGTAAAAGCACCGACCGATGTGAAAAATGAAAACGTTTGGTTGTCAAGGAGACCGGAGTCGACATAAGGCATACTCTCTGTCAGTGTCGATACCACTTTGACAACTGTGTACGCGGTGGAAGTTCCAGAACCGAAGTCGGATGGTATGGAGGCGATTACTGGATTTGAAGAAAGAGAACGATGATGGATTAGCCTTGACCTTCGGGTCATAATTGAAATGACTAAAACAGGAGCCATACCCAGGTTAATGAGATCGCATCTCTGATCGAACGCGCTCCTTCGAAACCATCTCTATTACTATTGTGATCGATTTGGGTGCACCCTTTGAATATGGGAATGTCGTTCGAGGTGGGCGGTAGTTGCGGCTATGCGTTACCACCGGCCTGGGTCCACGAATTCGGTAGAATCCTACCGGGGTATTTCCTCAGTGCCTTGTCATATTATCCTGATCGAGCCCCTACGATTTTGATTTAACGTTGTCGTATCACGGCGCATCCCTATCCACCGACGTACTGGTGTGTTATATGCAAACTGTACGACAATGCTATAAACGGTGTAAGGGTAACATGGTAATCCCGCTTACACTATTTTCGATATTATACTTTACTGAGTAAGCACTATTGTAATAGCGTATTATACTATGTATGTATTAGTTTAACGGATCCTTGAGAGATGGAAAAAAAAAATCCCGTAACATCTCTTGAGTTACTGTACCCATGACACCAATGTTATTCTGTATTTTAATTTGACTAATATGAGATGATTTAGTGCTGATCCGAGTGTTTGTTGTGTTTTCTTTTATGCAATATGCTCGGGTCAGCAGATGTTGCAGTTAATGAAGATTATTTGGCCTTGGAGATCGAAGACGGAGTTTGGTATATGTATCCACTACATTTTATTTCCGCTGCATTACTGTATGTAAGTGTATGACTCTGATGACTTAAATGTTGTAACTCAAATGTATATGTTTAAATGCTTTTGAATATTTATTTGTCTATTATATGTGATCCTTCCGCTGTGAGATTCTGTGATTGTTTTCCTTTCTGTCTTCTTTTTCTTCTTTTTCCCAATAACTATCCGGGTTGGCGATTTGTTTGGATCGACATGTGTGGTTTATTATCGGTTTAAACGGTCAAAACTCTGGGTCGTTACAGTTGGTATCAGAGAAATGGTTATCGATAACCTTGGCTCTGTTGCGAATTAACTCATTAGAGATGGGGTTAGAAACGCCCTAGAATGAGTTTGAGTGATATGAGAGAGCGTACTTGTATTTTGATATAAAGTGATTTTTATTGTGTTGATTGGTTCTGTTGAATATTTATGGGTTCTGGTCGGTATATGGGACGCCATAGAATCGATAGGGATTCCTAAGTAATCGAATGGAACGAATCGACATAATATGGTTTCGATTATATTTTATATATATTATGTATATTATTTTTGGTCTTAAGTGTATAAGCATCGGTCGTTGGTAGGTAATAATATTAAATTAATACCTATTATGGTCGATTCGATAATAAATTTAATAAGGAATTTAAAATGGTCGAAGAAAATATATGAAAATGATATGATACCTTTAAGTATAAGGGAAAGAAGGTTTAAGATTGAAATAGAAATGAACGTGAAACTTGATCCTGGATACTTTTGAAATGGTTTGTCAAATTTTGAAAAATATCGTATTATAAGTACTTTTCTAAAGGATTTTGAGGATTAAAGTGTGTGGTCCCTTCTTGGACATCAGAAATGACTTCGATAATGAGTGCACGCATTATCGACGTT